>JASANG010001807.1:0-27733 GCA_030248215.1 Enoplolaimus lenunculus
AGCGAAACCGCAACTTCGGTTGCACCCTCATTTACCGGAACCGGATAGTGACGAACACCGGATTTCGCTACCGAAACCGCAACTTCGGTTGCACCCTGATTCTAAGTTCTTGGAGAGATAAAATTAGAAAAAGTATTGCAAGAATGGCGTAATTTTAATTAAAGAAACCTGCTGACAGCACGACAGAAGGACTGACCAACTACTGAGATGTGAAAGCTTTAGCTTAGGTTTAGGCTTAGGTTTAGGCTTATGCTTAGTAAACACATACCGTGTAATTAACATGGGCAGTGTTTTGAACGGTTCTGAATCAATTTGGGCAGCGTATATATTCGGAAATAGTTTTATATCAATTGTCATTTTCCTACTTTTTTATTAAACTTTATACTTCAACAATAAATTTGAATAAAGTAAACTATAAGCGAGACCATTGTCGCACGGCGTCACCATCCGTGCCGCAAATCAAATAAATATTTATTTATTGATTTGCGGCAGCGATGTCTAGCGTCGCACGTTGATCTGCACACTGTAAATTCCAATGAGTTAATTAACTCAGAGGGAAAGTTAGTTATTTTTGAGTTAACAATAGACTTTAGCTCACTCTGAGTTTCGTTGATTCTTTACACTGAGTTGAGCTGATATCCGAGAAAGTTGATTAATTAAATCAGAATGAGTTACATCAACGCGGAATTCTGAGTTCTGATAGTCCTAACTCAGACTGAGTGATTCAACTCATTCTGAGTTAATTAACTCATTGGAATTTACAGTGTGCAGACCAACGTGCGACGCAAGGCATCGAAATGGTCATAAAGTTGATCCCTACCTCAACGAGTGGTACAGACCACTCGTTAAGATAGGATCAACGGAAAATTTTCGATGACGTAAGGTCAACGACTACTCGTTAACCCTGGGACGGTACACATTTTGTGGCCAGGCCAAACTTTATAATGTGAACGCCGCGTAACTTTAACGGCCCACGTATAGAACAGGGCCGGATCGTTTGCCGGCGGGGCTGTAATAGAGTCAGTTGAAGCCTTAGACTAACGTTCTTGCTTAGGCTTAGACTTAGGCTTAGAAATACGCTCATCTTTACGTTTAGGCTTAGGCTTAAGTTTAGGAATATGCTTATACTAATGTTATGGCCCTGTTCTACACCTGGGCCATGTTAACCGTGGAAAGTTGAGTTAAACTAAAATGATGGGTTCAAAATTTTGCCAAATCAGGCTCACATTTTGTATATTAACCATACCTGCAATCTGACCACGGGGCCCAACTGCCCCAATCAGGGCATGGAATGTTATTACAAATTGCTGATTCTTCGTTTATTCCAGCACATCCGCTTTCGAACGGACACTGCCGTGTGCGGGTCCGAGAGCCTCCTGGAAATATAATGTAAATCCGGTTGTAAATTTGACCTAACCGAAAATATACAAAATTGAAATCAGTGGCCGTATTCTCAAATGTGTGTAAGCACGTATTACCAGTTAGTAATATAATTTTGAGCCCATGTAACTTTAAGGGGCGTCCAGGTTTCTGGTGAGCCTATATAAGAATAGTTTTAGATTCTAGAATACATTTTTGCTTAGGCTTAGGCTTTAGGCTTAGGAACACATTTTTGCAATGCTTAGGCTTAGGCTTAGGAAGAAGCTTGCCCATAAAAGTAACAATGGCAATAATTGGTTTTAAAATACGCTAACTGCAGTACGCGCGAATTTTAAACACGAGTCCAAAACAAATTAGCACAAAAACAACTGCTAAATTTCAAACTTTAGCATTCGGTGGTTTGAAATGTGCAAAACTTATCATCAACTGGTAATAGATGCTACACACATTTGAGAATATGAATACGGTCGCGTAGTCTGAGTTTTTAATTGGTAAGCGTCAAACAGTCAAATAAAGTTTAAAGGTTAAAAAGTCATAAGCACCAAAGTTGGCCGAAAGTCAGCAAAATGTCATACGTTTTAAGTTTTCTGTCAGAAATGGGGTTAAACAGTTTATTTGACTTCCCCCTCTGGTTTCGTCTACGTTGGGATACTATAAAAAGCGTACCAACATATATAGTATATGAAGAGTTAGGCACTAAATCCTGTTTAAAGTGAATGTACCAAATATTTTGGGCATCGCCGGAGCAAAGATGAAGGAGGGATTCGGGCCTGTAGCCAAGGGGGGCAAGGGGGGCTCAACCCTCCTGGAAAGATTTTGGCCCCCATAGAGGTTGCTTAACCTGTAAGTCATTGAAAACCCTTGTATGCCCGTGCTAAAAATTTTTTAGCCCCTAGCAAGATGAGCTGGCTACGAGCGCTGGTGAGGTTAGCTATTCGATAAGTAAAAGCGGCGGAAACCTAGACTACAGCTTATTGTACAATAATAAAGGAAGGGGGGTGGCTGCATGAACCATCACTTTAATACGCCCACATAATTTGCTGCTGTCAAGAATAGGCTTCTGAGGTGCCACGCAAGTGTTTAAACATGTAAGATATTTTAACTATGTACTGCAATAAAATGATGAGTCAAATTGACTCTCTCCGAAATAGGCTCTACGGGACTCCATAAACTGAGTCATATTTGACACCACCAGGAGTCAAATGCGACTCACTAAGTCGCACGTTTGACTCACGCAGAATCGAATTGAACTCCGATTGTGTTGTCCCGTAGAGCCTATTTCGGAGAAAGTCAATTTGACTCTTCATTTTATTAAAATATCTTACTTGTTTAAACACTTGCGTGGTACATCAGAAGCCTATTCTTAATATCTTTAGAACAGCAGCAAATTATGTGGGCGTATTAAAGTGCTGTTTCATGCAGCCACCCCCCTTCCTATATTATTGTACAATAAGCTGTAGTCTATGATTTCGCGGCTTCCCGTAGAGCCTATTTCGGAGAGAGTCAATTTGGCTCACCATTTTTTGCAGTGTGTTTAGGTTTACAACGTCAAACAAACAATTATTAAGCGTAGACGTACCTCCACAAACAACAGAGCACGCAGTCCACGGCGCCCATGCGGTCCATTGAGGGCAGCGTTCCAGCTCACAATTACGTTGATCGACGCCTCCGCCAAATTCTTCGTCTAAAATTGTAAAAACAAATCAAATTATCACATTTGCATACTTGTAGGATTTGCAATATTCGAACTAAACCAGCGCCTATTAAAATGTGTGCAATGGAAACCAAACTAAAAGACAAGGAGTTAGCTCAACATTGATGGGGGTATCCAAAAACGTTGACGAGGACACGTGAAAAATTTAACATAAATGACAAGCATACAAAAATATTTTGAAGGTGAACAAAATTTGGGTGGCGGTGTAGCTCAGGCCCGGAGACATTTCGCTCACGTTGGAATCTTCGTAACCCTCCCGTGTTGGTGACTTTCGGACATACCTAGCCCAGTCACGGGACGCCGTAAAACTGTAAAAGATCTGTTTAATTTTCCATCATAGGTCAAAAGTTGCCGAGGGTAAGCGGCCACAAAACTTTTAGACTTATAAACATTATAAGGAGGCAGCCCAGAACACGTTTTGTCCCTATTACAATACTGGTTAGCATTTTGTATGCACGCTGATCTGCTGTAAAATTAAAAAAAAATTGAAAACCAATTTGTTCTGTTGAATATCATATCCTAGAATTTAAAATTTAAATTTGTTGTTTTCAACAATATATTAACCAAGGTGTAACGGATATCCGTTTCCGGTAAAAATCGGTGTCCGTTTTTGTTTCCGTTATATAGAAATAACGGAAATTCTGTTAATTTTCATTCAAAATGTCTTATAAAATCACGTTTATATTTCGCGATTTTTCGTTACAGATATGCTGCATTTGTTCGAAATGAAATAAAAATTACAAAATTCATCCAAAATCTTCAAAATTTCGATGCATCGGCTATTTTTTTACTTTAAAGTATTGAACCATTGGTGAACATTTACACGCCTCGTAATTGTGTCGGCAGAAAAATAGAGTATTTTTGAGTCTATATACACTTCAATACCCGTTTTCCGTTTCCGTTTTCCGTTGTTTTGAGCACTATCCGTTTCCGTTATTTTTATGGCCCACGTATAGAACAGGGCCGGAACAGTAGTATAAGCATATTCCTGAGCCTAAGCCTAAGCGTATAAATGAGCTTAAGCCTAAGCTTAAAAATTAGTCTAAAGCTTAAACTGACTCCATTATAGCCCCTACGTAAACGATCCGGCCCTGTTCTATACATGGGTCATTTTTACTATCCGTTATAACCGTAATATTTAGAGAAAATTTCCGTCGGAAACAAAAACATAGAAGCTCATTCGAAATCAATTACACAACGTAACATGTGATAGCATTAATTTGTTTCACTCTAAAGCGGGGTCTTCTTCACCCGCTCCCCCCGCACCAAGCTCGTAGTGGTTCTGAAATTGTATGAATTATGTTTTCTTATAGCCGAAACAATAAAATCCTATTTTTTAACATCGCTTTATTTTTTTATTTTTATACCTGGGCATGCCGTATCAGTTCGAGAACATTGCCGTGTTCGCGACTGTGTGCCACGACCGCACGTTACTGAACACCGGCCCCACGATCCCCATGCCTGCCATGTTGGACATTCGCCATTGTTACACGATTGCATTTCGTCTGTACTTCCTGAAAAATTAACTCTTTCTCACATGAATATTTTCTATTTCCACTGAGACCTACTTTTATGCTAAGATTCGAACTCCAGTGACTGGACTGGGAGGCGTATACCATCACCACTCAGCTGTAGGAGCTTGGCGCTCGAGCCCGATGGGGCTCTCACGTCTTGTGGTGATTTAGTACTATGTATACGTCATGCAATTGTTAAACACTGTGCGATATATATTATTTAATGTATATACACTGCGCTGAGTTGCCTACAGGCAACTCAATGTGAGAAGGGGTTATAGATAGTAAACTGAAAATTTTTCGCTTAAATAGATATTATATTTAAATTATTTTTCATAAACAAATGTTGGAAATTAATAGTCCCAGATTAATAATTCAACAATGAAAGTGTTAGGTTTTTACGCCAAAATTGTACCAGGCTCAATCTATTAACCCGTTCTCACATGAATCTTTCAATTTCATACGAGGTGTAATTTCGAGGTAAGATTCGATCTCTAGTCTCTCGGGTGGAAGCCGTTTACGATAACCATTCAGCTATTGGAGCTTGACACTCGAACCCGATAGGACTATCACGTCTTGTAGAGATTTTACACTGCGCATATATGTTAGAATTGTTAAACACTGCTCACAGTGTCTGTGTTGCTCGGATATTACTTGTATTTAGTTGCTCATAGTATACTACTATATCAATTAAAGGGTTAAGAGTGGGGTTCTACATATACACCACATCAATGCGTTAGCCTTGTGAAATAAATTTAGTCAAACAGGTCCATGAATATGCGATTTATCCAGTGGGGATATGGAGAGAATTTTTTGCCACAAACTTCTGGAGTAATGAAAAAGGTACTCGATGGCTTTGAAATAACCATGTAGTCTCTATGGTAAATAAACTATGTTGTTATGTGTGTTGGTGAACCGCAGACGTGTTAATTATGTTGTGTCCTTCAGAAATGAATACCAGCGTACAAGTGCCGTTGGAACGACCCCACACAAATCATCAAATTAGGCCGCGACCCTTTAGAAGCCAGAGTCGACATCTTGGCAAATTAATAATTTTTTCGCGAACCCCAAAGCAATAGTGCTGTGAAACATTTTATTGGTTTCTTCTTGGACCTGTTTGACGGGGGTGAACAATCATAACGCCGGCCCTACAGTTTACCCCCGGTGACAGAACAGCATACCTTATTCAAAACAGCTTCTGTGTTGTTTAGGCTTGAGTACTTTTTCACTACAGCCAATAAAGTTACCTGGTATACGCAAGTTATTGCACAGTATGCATTACCAGGACAGCTAGAATCGCCCAGTTGTCTCCGTTGTCTTCGTTGCATTCCTGCGCCACAGGTCCGGTCACACGCCCCCCACGATTGCCATTGTGTCCACTCACAACACGTTTCTCGGTATCCGGTACAACTCCGCGACTCGGACGATTCTTTCGAGGCGTAAGGGGCAACTACACCGTTTTCGTTGAGGTCTAAATCTGTTTGACACCGCTTCGTTCGAGTTTGTCTTCCTGAAATGAATTCAACTTTGTCAAATGTGTCCATATTCAAATATGTATGCAACGCCTATCACTCGCTGATAATTAGTGTAAATTTCAACCCAGCCAATGGAAGACCTTTAAAAAATGGCATATTTTCGCACTTGATTGCTGAGTTCCAGCGGAATTCGGATTCCGGCTGAAATTCCGACAAAATTTGCATTCCGATTCCGATTCCGACGGTGTGTGATTCCGATGCCGGAATTCCGGTATTTTCGGTGACGTGTGTTTTTTCTTCAAAATTGTTCAAAATTGTTTCATATTTAAACTTATCTTTCGCCTTTATTTAAGGCAGATAAAAAGCCAGAAAATGAATTACAAAACCACCTGATATCGAGAATTATACTTTGCCACTGAAATAAAATCTAGTTGGTCTTACATCTAAAATTAACAAAATCATAACACGCTTAAATCTAGAAATTCCGATTCCGGTTCCGATTACGGTTTCGACAAGCAAATTCAATTCCGATTCCGATCCCAACAAAATTAAGTTCCGGTTGGAACCCTGCTTGATTGGTTCTGTTTGTGAGCAGAGTTTAACATTTGTAGCTGTTTCAGTTCGCTTGCTTGAAAATCTGATTTACTAACTGGTAATATGTGCTATACGTATTTGAGAATACGGATCCTATCATTAAATGGCTGTAGCTGTCTATCATAAGCTAGCAACAGCTGTTGAAATATGTACATTTTTAAATATTAATTTTAACATTCACATTGCGTGATAAAAACAAATCAGAGCGATACTGCTGAATTTTGAGTTCATTTATCAGGAAATAGCGGAACATAGAAATTATTGAAATTTCAGAAACAGTGCAAATTTTAAAACATTTGGAACAAATTAAAATTTCCTAAATTAATATTTCAATATTAAATGATTTGGCTAATTTATACACAGGGCCTTAACAGGAGCATAAGTGTATATTCTTAAGCTTAAGCTTAAGTCTAAGTCGAATGCTTGATTCACGTTATCACCGGCGCAGGCGGGTAACGGTTTGCCCCATGTTGACAGAGATTTGAAAATATATCATATGATATTCGTAGACAATACGTCGAATATCATATGATATTGAAGAACAAACGGTGACCTACACATGATACTTGCAGACAAATACAAATTTTTACACATATACGGGGTCAATAAGCAGACAAAATGTTACCCACTAGGCTGATAGAGACACAACGTATCCCAAGCTGCCCGGTCACATACATGAATCACGCATAAGCATAAGCGAAAAGATATTTAAAGCAACTCTATTGCAGTCCCGCAGAAAAACGTTCCGCCTCTGATCTTGACATGGGCCAATCATTTAAAGCAATTTGTACCTTGGCCGCAAGTTACACTGCAAGTTCCCCATGGTCCCCATTGGCTGCAACACGGTTGACTGTTGCATTGACTGTAATCTTCGGCGGCTCCGATGCAGTTTTGATTTTGAGTGCTACACGCTCGTTTTCGTATTTTCAAACCTGAAATGAAAAAAAACAATTTTTAATTAAATTTTATATTTTAAATTTTCAATTTTCAATTTTTGATTATTATCTTTGAAACAACAACAACAACCATTTGAGTGGATTGTTTCTTTAAGTTGAGTTGACTCTGGGTGAGTTGATTAATTAACTCAGAATGAATTGAATCAACTCAAATTTTTTTGGAGTTCTGATAGTCCTGATTCAGACTGGAGTAATTCAACTTATTTTGAGTTAAAATCAGTTCAGTGAAATTTACACTGGTGTAAAGTCTATTTACATATAAAGTTCGTTACCTCCGTCACATCGTTTGGAGCACGTTGTCCATTCTGACCAACTCGACCAAGTAGGACACGGTTCGCCACACGATTTTGTTTCCAGCGAATTTCCGTCACAATTCGTTCCATCACACTGTCGGTAGCGACGACTATCTAAACAAAAATAAGTAAATGTGTTTTCACATTGATTTAAAATTTGCGAGTCAAAAAAATTTTCGCCGCGCTGCGACCGCTCGCAAACTTTTGTTCTTGATTACAGTTATATACCGTTCCATAAGCTGTCATAGCACTCAACAAAATCAGTAATTTTAAGTATTAGCGCGTGATTAATCCAACTTCAACAACGTTTATGATTGGACCAAAACATTAATATTTTTAGAAATGAAAAAATAGTTTACTCAAAAGGTACTTAAGCTTAAAGATAACGTAAACTTTGGCAAACTTATATCAGCGCTTGCATCAGACTTAAGCTTTAGGCTTAGGCTTATGTTATCTTGAGGATTAGATGTAGGTTCAAACTTGCTGGTAGGTTGTGTTCATACCTTAGGCTTACAAATTGAAAAACATACTTCCGTATCCACACGTCACGGAGCATCTGGTCCATTCGCCCCAGCTTTGCCAGATTGGGCACGGTGATCCACAAGGCAGGCTTTCTTCACTTGGTCCTTCACAATTAACTCCGTCGCAACGTCTAACCCGACGAGAATCTGAAATAAAGTAAGCCACATTGGAAACTTTATTGAGATTTTAGATTTATCTTCGAGCAAATCTTTGCCCATATTCTCATAATATGCGCGTTCCTTCCATCATCAGTCGGTCAGGCCAGTAGCCAGCTCACCTTGCTACGTGGGGCTAAAAATTTTTTCAGGAGCGGCATTCAAGGGTTTTCAATGAGTTTTATAGGCAGCGTTGAAAATTTTCTTGGGGGGCAAAATTTTCCAGGGGGGGAGCCCCCATGGCCGCCCTTGGCTACGGACCCGCAATCAGTAGCAGATTATTTAAATTTTGAACCAATCAGCCGGAAGCGTTAGCACATTGATTTCATACAAATGTTCAACCGGTGCTATTGGCAGTTCGTTGGTTTGAGTATTTTATTGCCACGAGTTGATAATGACTCTTGAGACACCATTTTATCATCAGAAACGAAATGGATCGACCAGTAACCGCACGTGTTGCGCTTTTTCGCATACCAGTTATAAGGATAGCTTACAGCAAACGACCGGAGGTCTACCTGCGGCTACGACTCCAGCAGAAAATCGACCTATCTTACCGCCACGTCCACAAGTCACTGAACAGCTTGACCATTGGGACCACGCTGCCCAAGTAGGGCAAGGCTGACCGCAAAGGGCTCTCTCTTCACCGACTCCTTGGCAGTAATAACCGCGGCAGTCTCGTTTTCGAATTGCAGCTAAAATGGTGCATTTTTGTAAAATACAACTGGACATCGAAGTTTTAAATTGTTAAATTTAACTCAAACGAATTTGATTTAAGAACTACTCTTAGGGAATATTGCAATTTTCTATTAGACTTAGCCTTGTAGGCTTTATTCGTTGACTTTGGCCGAAGCCGGTATTCTCAAATGTGTGTAGCACCTATCAGTAGTTGGTGATAGGTCCTGTAACTTTGGTACCGGCGCATGATGATGTTCGAAATTCAGCACATTCTTTGCTTTTGATTTGCCCTACTTGTGTATCAATTTTGAGATCTGCAATTGCAGTTGTTCGTCAGTGTGAAAACGTTATCGGTAACTGATGATTGGTGCTATACCCATTTGAGAATATGAGCCCTAGGCATAGGGCTCTGGTTACAGCTTAGGTTTTGCAAATGAACGCGAAAAAATGTTTTTGTTTTTTGTTATAATAGGTTGCAGGTTATAATTATAATAGCATGTATAGTTCTGGGAACATGTACAATATATATTTCACTTCGTATACTTCTTTGCATTTAAATCAACTCACTTAGCGAGTTTAATAGTTTCTGAGTTTATAACAGTAAGCATTAACTCACTCTGAATTGAATTGAATTTCACTCTCAGTCGTTTTTGTTCGGAGTGAGTTGATCAATTATGTCAGAATGAGTTAAATCAACTCAAAATTATGAACTGTGATGGCTCTAACTCAGACTTGAGCGATTCAACTCATTCTGAGTTAAAAACAACTCACTGGAATTTTATACAGTGCAGACAACTCTATAATTTTCTAAACAGTCGACTTTAAACTTCACTGGGCAGAAATAAACCATAACTTACATCCGGTTCCGCAAGTAGTCGAGCAACTTGACCAATGTGACCACGCGGACCACGACGGACAAGGAGTGCTAAGACCGCAAGCGGTTGATTCTTCAGCGTCTCCCTGGCAGTTGCCACCCTCACAGATACGAGATCGTTTGACAACTAAAATGTTTAAAGTTAGTCTGCCTTTAATTTAAAATGGAATTTTTTAATTTTAAGCAGAATTAGTTATTTTACTTAAATTCAAACTTAGTCACTTTTCTCTCAAATTTAATCTTTTTACTCTTAAAATTTTAAACCTAGCGTTTATACTAGGATAATTCTGGTTGTAAGCATAAAAATGTTCAGGACTCTACACTGCAAAAAATGGTGAGTCAAATTGACTCTCTCCGAAATAAGCGTTTACGGACTACACAAACTGCTTCAAAATTCGATTCCGCCAGAGTCAAATTCAACTCACCCGAGTCGTTCAGTGAGCCGAATTTGACTCAGGCGGAGTCGAATTTGACCCAGTTTGCATAGTCCAAAAATCCTATTTCGAAGAGAGTCAAATTGACTCACCATTTTTTGTAGTGCAACACTGTGTTATTTCTCTATATATCCTCTATATTTACATCAAGTTGTAAATCAACATGGAACAAAACGTGTCTCGAATTTAAGCAACATTCGTGTTGAAAAGTGAAAAAATGAAAATTTCTGTTGCACTTACTTCCACGTCCACACGATGCTGAGCACTGAGTCCACGGAGACCAACTGGACCACGAAACACAAGGATCACCGCAGACGGAACGTTCGGATCGGTAACCTTGACAACCGTAGCCTTGACAACGACGCGTTCTTTGTCGCTCTGAAATACACAACTCGTATATATCAAATGCAATTACAGCCGTAAGCCCCTAGTGCGGGTTAGGCTTTAAGAAAATTGTAATCAGTAATGTTGGAGAAAAGTTTTGGCATTTATCAAATTAAAGCTAATGCGAAGGGAACGTAAATTAAAATACCGAATACTCTCAAACGAGAATAATTTAGCTTAAATTTTAATTTTGACCAAATTTGGCACCTCCAGATCCACAAGTGACTGAGCAACTGCCCCAGTTGCTCCACGATGCCCATTGAGGCAATCCGCTAATCTGTTCACGACGCGATCGATCTAAGCCGGATGTTGTTGCATTTGTTCCGCCAAAATGAGATCCTTGATTTGGCGAGGTATTAATCTTGTAGGCCCAGCCGCCTAAAAAAGCAATAAATATTTGTAGAAAAAGGAACATATCAGCTATGCTTGATAGCTGACGCCGCCGATGTGTAGAACATTTTCTAAACAATCCGCTGGACCTTATTAAGTTTCTGGTCTTGTAAAGAAGTGACCGTGTTCCTGATCCTGCATCTTGGTCAATTCCTTGATGACTTACCCGGTTCGGACCTGATTAGGCATAAGGTCAACAACCTAACTCTAAAATGTACGGTGGAGACTGTGATTATTCCGGATCACAAACATGCCAATCCTGCCTTCAGCGAGGCGCCTAGCGAGAACAGGATACTTGTAGCTTATGGCCCAACATTTGCTAAATGGGTTAATAGTATATCTACCCTCACCCACCCCCCGCTTTTTTGCAGCGCACACATTTCTGCTTGTGTTTTCTTAAAATAACATATTTATCGTTTCGTTAGTCTCACTGTAAATTCCACTGAGTTGATTTTATAACTCAGAATAAGCTGAATCACACAGTCTGAGTTATAACTATCAGAACTCATAGTTCTGAGTTGTTTCATCTCATTCCGATTCAATTAATGAACTTCCTCGGAGTTAACTCAATTGACAGTGAGAATCAAGTCAACTCAGAGTGAGTTAACGTTTACTCAGAAATAACTATCTTTACGCCTGAGTTGATTAATGAAGTCTGAGTTGATTAATGAACTCATTGGGATTTACAGTGTTTGTACTCCTACCTTCTTGTTTTAGCTATTGCTACTTGTTGCTTTCACTGTTAATAGTGCAATCAGCATCGTACTAAACTAACCCAGTTGCTTGAACTAGTGTCGAATTGGAACAAATTTTAACGGTTCTATAACATTTGCATCAAATTTAATGCAATTGCAACTCAATATGCAAATTTGCCTCAAAATTAGCCAAAATTTGAACGTTGAGCTCAAGATTCAGTATCAAAGCGGCGCATTTTACTACAGAGTGCGTATAGTCACCGGTACTTTTTTTACGGTCCATGTAAAGATCAGGGGTGGAACGTTTTTCTGTGGTACTGCAATAGAGTAAACTTAAGCTTTAGACTTATTTTTTTGCTTGGCTTAAGCTTAGGCTTAGACATAGGAATATGCGTATAATACTGTTTTGCCCCTGTTCTTTACATTGGTCATTTTTACTGTGCTGGTTCTTGTCCATTGGCGGAGTCGAATTTGACAAATTATGTGTAGTTCCGTGAAGCCTATTTCGGTGACAGTCAATTTGACTCGCCATTCTTTGCAGTGTAGACACAAAGATTATAATTAGGCGTCGGAATAGGCACACGAGCTTAGGTTTTCGTTTAGTCTTATAGTTGTCTTAAAGGTTAAATTTAAGATTCAAGCTTTGGCCTGATACCTTTATATGTAAACACTTATAATAGACATATGTTTAGAATCAGAAGTACGCTACGCGTTAACCCTAAGTTTCCGCCTAAATTTTTCCAACATTCATGTTTAAACATACAGCTTTTAGGTTTTGCTTGCGATCTGTTCTGTAACCGAACACCAGAAAGTAAAATGCCAGAAAATTTCAAAAAAGGGGGGCAAAGGAGCAGCCCTGCTCCCCTATGGTTTGGAAGAATTTTTCAAACACTTTTTCCAGCCGGACAGTTGAAAAAATCCACTCTTATGGAGCCTCATAAACGTCCAGCGCCTTGGACAGATCGTACGGTAGTGGTTGAATAATACGGAGACTACGGTGACAGCAAGGAAAATGCCTCGAGAAGTGTAATTTTGTCAATGAATCGGCCCAATGTAAACAAACGAGGCGGAACATAATTATAATCATATTCCAAAACTTAAGCCTAAGCCTAAGCCTAAAAACCTAAGCGTAAAAATGAGTTTATTCCTAAGCCTTAGCCTAAGCCTAAGTCAAGCCTAAGCCTATTAGCTAAGCCTAAGCCTAAGCCAAGCGAAAAATAGTCTTTACATGGGTCATGAATCTTAACCTGCCAACGGTGAAATTTTTTGTTAGAAGTCCTCTCTTCTAAAAAACCCTCGATGTTAGATTTCAGGACAAGCAACCCAGTATAAGATACGGTTTTTTGGTGCGTAAGATGCTTAGTTACTTGCGAGTCAGGGCCAAAATCAGTTTTAATAACAGCACTGGATTCAAAAATTGACATTTTTTGCAATGACTCAATCCGAATACGCGAATGACTTCTCATTCGCTACCGCTTTCGAAATTTGCTCACTTCACTATTGATGGCGTTTGTACACAAATTTACCATTCAGGCATAATAACATTAGTCTAATTGAAATTTTAGACTCACAGTGCCTTGTTATAATGCAAAACTATTACTTCTTTGTTAAACAAATGGCTGACATTTGGCGTTTATTTGATTTTGCTCGAAATTTAAGTATTTGCTTATGTGGTCAACTTAAGTAATTTGCTTAAGTATACCTTAACTAAATACTTAAGTATAACTTAAGTAGTAAATACCTAAGTAACATTCCTGAAACCCAGCCAACGTTTGGCAACGTTTTCACCTTAAAATTAGTTTAGTTTATCCTGTTTGAATTTAAACAAATCGAAATGACATTTGCACTTACCATGTTTCGAAATATTAATAATTACAGTAAACAACACAATAGTGCAACAATAATTGCATCTCGTGTGTTCCATTTGCATCGTACTAAAGTCTCACCCGTTGATATTTACAGAAATACACAAAAATCTGTCGTTCGAAAGTTCAAAACGCCAGCTTAATCACCCAACTCCAAACGGAAAATTCAAAAAAAAGTCAATCCTTTACAGTTTAATATTTAAAAAAAACAAAATCTTTTTTTTTAAATATTCGAATATCGTAAACAAAATACTTCAAAAATGTCGTGAAATTTGTTACCTAAAAATGTTCGTATAAATTTGAAGACAAAATGAATTTCGTTGCAATCGACAAAGTTTTGCACTGTCTGCCCTGGTGACTTATAAACTGCAAACGTTGTGTCGTTTTAAAATATATTAACACCGAAAAGTCCTAAATTAGCTTTCGGGTGTAGTGAACGAAAATGTTTAGCTTTTATCAAGTTGTCTGTGTTTTTTTGCTCAAACTTGAATGTATGAAAGCGTAGGATTACAGTTTGCGCAATACCGTGCTTGATTTAATAAGCTGCAATTTGTAAAGATTACAGGGGCGAGCAAGTGCTAAATAATAACATCAGTAATAATAATAATAATAGTAGTAGTAGTAATAATAATAATAACTAATAGTAATAATAATAATAAAAATAGTAATAATACTAATAATAATAGTAATAGTAATAATAATAATAATTATAATTATAATAATAGTAATCATGGTAATAGTAATAATAATAGTAATAGTAATAATACTAATAATAATAGTAATAATAATAATAATTATAATTATAATAATAGTAATCATAGTAATAGTAATAATAATAATAGTAATAATAACAATAATAATAAAAATAATATTAGTAATAATGAAACAATACTACTACTAATATAAATAGTAATAATAGTAATAGTAACAATAAGTATCTATGACAATAGCACAGCAATAGTTGCGCTTTTAGGAAATGAAACAAATAATTTAGCTAAATCCTACATTTCTCAATTAAAAACGTTTTAAATTGTTTGAAAGACTAAAGTTTCTAGCCCACGCAACTTCAATTGTGCCTTCTGTGTTAAATGTACTAATTTTTCTTACATGCAAATTTTACTTAAATCACTTAAATCTTGCATTCGAGGTTATAAAACAATGCTTTATTGTGACAGGTTTTGGCTCTCGGACCTTTTCCCTCTCATATTTACGCACTAAGCGTAGCTTAATAGTTTCGAGCTGAGGTTAGGCTGAGGCTTGCATTATAAAAACGTTTACCTACCTATACCTAAAGCCTAAGCGTTTCCGTAAGCATTTCCTAAGCCTAAAGCCTAAGCCTACACCTAGGCGTAAACCACAACCTTATATGTGAAGAAATGTCGTAGGAGAGTTTAAGTATTAATTAATTTTTGCTGTTACACATCGCAATGATTCAATATTAATAATAATTGCTACTGTACAGACCCGTAGCCAGTTGCAAGGGGTGGTGTGGCTAAAAATTTTTCCGGAGGGACATTCAACGAGTATGCTCACTTACAAGCAAGGTTGAAAATTTTCTAGAGGGCCAAACATGTTCCAGGTAGGGGAGGCTGAACACCTCTAGTTCCTTCGTGGCTATTTGCCCGGAACTGTAACGCAAACTGCAAACAACGTGTAAACTGGATCATACACATCATGTAAAAGCTGTAGAAGAATATCTGGCTGCAATTATTTTCATTTAAAAATGCGGTTGTCACTCGAATAGAATTTCTTGCAACTGTAGTTTGATTTTCTTGTTTACACTGTAAATGCCAATGAGTTAATTAATCAGCTCAGACTGAAAGTTAGTTATTTCCGAGTTAATAACTGTAAACGTTAACTCACTCTGAGTTGACTTGATTCTCACTGTGAATTGAACTGACTCTGGGGGAGTTGATTAATTGATCAGAACGAGTGGCTTAGGCTAACGCTTAGGCTTAGGCTTAGGCTTAGGCTTAGGCTTAGGCTTAGGATATATATGCATTTGCCGCTGTTACGCCACTCAAAGTAACGTTTGTCAAAGTTGGCACCGCAGACTTCATAAACACCTGCAGTGAAAATCGCAATGCATTTAATAATCAACTCAGCTCGAGAGTTGGTTATTTGTGAGCTGTTAACAATTAACATTTAACTCATTCTGAGTTGAGTTGATCCTCACTCTGCGTTCAGTTGATTCGGGGTAAGTTGAATAATATAGTCAGAGTGAGTTTTATTCACTCAGAATTTTGAGTTGAAAAAGTCCTGAGACTGAGTGATTCAACTCATTTTGAGTTAAAATCAACTCACCCAGAGTCAACTCAGCTCAGAGGAAAAATCAACTCAACTGAGAGTGAGTTAATATTATTGATATTAATTCAGAAATAACGAACTCGCTAGATGAATTGGTTAATCAACTCATTGAAAATTATAGTGCGGAATACACAAACTGAGTAAAATTTGACTCAGCCAGAGTCAAATGCGACTCACCTGAGTCGCTCAGTGAGTCGAATTTGACAGGTGGAGTCGACTTTGACCCAGGTTGTGTAGTCCCGAAGAGCCTATTTCGGAGAGATTCAATTTGACCCAATATTTTTTGCAGTGTATAAGCGTATTCCTAAACCCAAGCCTAACGATAAACGTATCAATGCGCTTATATCTAAGCCTGAAGCCTATACCTAAGTAAAACTGGTCTGTCATACGAATAACGTTTACGCTCCTGATCTTTACATGAGTCCACATTTTTATTGTTGTAAAAAAATTTCCGTTCAAGTCTGCGGTTTTTGCAGTACAGCCGTACATAAGTAAGACACCTAAGCATAACCTCATTATAAACTGTAAAATTGACATCAAATCACATCATGATGTTTCTACCTAAACCCGCAAAAAAACGCCTATACACTTCAGTGAGTTGATTGTAACTCAGAATGAGTTGAATTACTCAATCTGAGGTAGGACTATCGGAACGCAGAATTTTGCGCTGATTCAATTCATTCTGTATAGTTAATTAATCAACACATCCCCAGAGTCAATTCAACATAGAGCGAGAATCAACTCAACTCACAGAGTGAGTTAATGTTTACTGATATTAATTCACAAATAACCAACTCGCTAACTAAATTGGTTAATGATCTCAGCGCAATTTACAGTGTATGCACAAATACACGCGAACCCTTCAAATATTATAGCCATATTAGCTATAATTTGACGCCTATCGGGAATCTACGTAGCGCTATTACGCAAAATCTGCAACCCAGACGGCAGTTTTCTCTAGGTATATAATAGTTTATAAATTTGAAAAAACTAGGGAATGTGGCAACTTTCGATCTACACCATAGTCAGATTCTAAACATGGCCCATGTATAGAACAGGGCCGGATAGGTATACACTTTTGCAACGCTTAGGCTTAGGCTTAGGCTTAGAAACACGCTTTTGCAACGCTTAGGCTTAGGCTTAGGCTTAGAAATACGCTTTTGCAACGCTTAGGCTTAAGCTTAGGCGTAGGAATACACTTTTGCAACGCTTAGGCTTAGGCTTAGGAGCTCATTTTTCGCAACGCTTCGGCTTAGGCTTATGCTTAGAAATACGCTTTTGCAACGCTTAGGCTTAGGCTTAGGCTTAGTAATACGCTTTTGCAACGCTTAGGGTTAGGCTTAGGCTTAGAAATACGCTTTTGCAACGCTAAGGCTTAGGCTTAGGCGTAGGAATACACTTTTGCAACGCTTAGACTTAGGCTTATGCTTAGAAATACGCTTTTACAACGCTTAGGCTTTGGCTTACGCTTAGAAATACGCTTTTGCAACGCCTAGGGTTAGGCTTAGGCTTAGAAATACGCTTTTGCAACGCTTAGGCTTAGGCTTAGGCGTAGGAATACACTTTTGCAACGCTTAGGCTTAGGCTTATGCTTAGAAATACGCTTTTGCAACGCTTAGGTTTAGGCTTAGGCTTAGAAACACGCTTTTGCAACGCTTAGGCTAGGCTTAGAAATACGCTTTTGCAACGCTTAGACTTAGGCTTAGGCGTAGGAATACACTTTTGCAACGCTTAGGCTTAGGCTTAGCAACTCGTTTTTTCAACGCTTAGGCTTAGGCTTAGGCTTAGAAATACGCTTTTGCAACGTTTAGGCTTAGGCTTAGGCGTAGGAATACACTTTTACAACGCTAAGGCTTAGGCTTAGGAACTCATTTTTTGCAACGTTTAGGCTTAGGCTCAGGCTTAGAAGTCCGCTTTTGCAACGCTTCGGCTTAGGCTTAGCAACTCGTTTTTGCAACGCTTCGGCTTAGGCTTATGCTTTGAAATGCGCTTTTGCAACGCATAGGCTTAGGAATACGCTCAATCTAAGTACTGTTACAGCCTAAAAGTAACATTGTCCAGAGTTCTGATTAAATCTGGCACTTAAACGCGAGAATTTATAAAATTTACCCGAAAACATTTTATTTGTCAAAGTTTCACTGGCCATGTTTGAATGAGTTACAGTTCTGTGAATTATTCGTTTTGATAATCACGTTCTTCGTGCTAACGTTTCAGCAAGGTAAAACATAATACGTAACAAGAGTTTGGGCCAATGTAAAGAACAGGGATGGAACCAGCCTAAGCCTAAGCGTAAGAATGAGCATATTCGTAATCCTAAACCTGGAACAATATTAATACAAGCTAACATATTGTTCAGCCTAAGCCTAAGCCTAAGCACAATGGCCCATGTAAAGATCAGGGGTAGAACGGTTTTCTATAGGACTGCAATAGAGTCTTAAGCTTTAGACTAATTTTTTGCTTGGCTTAGGCTTAGGCTTAGGTTAACGCTTATGCTTAGGAATATGCTTATTGTTACGCTTAGGCTTAGGCTTAGGAAGATGCTGATTGTTACGCTTAGGCTTAGGCTTAGGAATATGCTTATTCTTACACTTAGGCTTAGGCTTAGGTTTAGACTTCAGGCTACGGAATATGCTTATAATACTGTTCCACCCCTGTTCTTTACATTGACCGACTTGTTTATGCCTTCTTGCCTTTTCCCACGAATATTTTAAATTTAATCCGAGATTCAACTTCAACTTGATATTTACATTCGGGATTCCCAGCTGAATGCGTTTACCATCGCTGTTAAATATAATTTGGCGTGTACAGATAGTGAAGTGTTGCTCACAGTATGCTTTATGTGTAAAGCATGGATAAATCTATAAATTACAGCTGGAATACCCAACATACGTATTTTGGGCAAGTTTCCTACATACTTTGTTCACAATAGTTTCAGAGCACATAGACGTGATCGTTCTATAATTAGAAAATTTGCATACAATTTTTATGCATTCGATAACACTTTTGCGCGTTGCTCAAAGTTGGACGATTAGTACGCAGTAACGATAGAATATAAAATCGATATTAGACAATTTTTAATATACGAGGATTCTATAAAAAGGTTTTCATTAAACGCCTCCCGCTCATGAGTCCGAGATTCAAATCCTGTTTGAAACTAAACGTTTGCTAAAAAGAAGATATTCTATGCAGGAGAGAGTTAATGTTTTAGGACACGGTAATTTAAATATAACATAACATAATAATAATAATAATAATAATAATAATAATAATAATAATAATAATAATAATAATAATTTTTAGTCAAAATGCAGCACAAATATGTGTTATGCTTAGTTTGTGTTTCGTCTGTGCTCTCAATATTGTGCTATCATGTTTTTCTATTTAAAATGCATATATTTCAAGTATATAACGAATTTCCATTGCAACAATATTTACTCTGGACACCAGTGACTTTTGATTATTTTCCGGACGACTATAACTCACCGATTGTTAATTATAGACACAATCTTCTATTTTGTCAAATTCCAAAAGTTGGTTCAAGTACTTTTAAAAGTAGGCAAACCTGGCAGCGGTTTATGTTGAATCCACGGTATATATGTTGTGGGTAACTGTTTGTTTTATATTGGCTGAGTTTGTGAAATCTTACTTAAGTATTTACTTAGGTTATACTTAAGTAATTACTTAAGTCGCCTACTTAAGTTATTACTTAAGTCGCCTACTTAAGTAATTACTAAAGTCGCCTACTTAAGTAAATAGATAACTTTTCAAAGAAAAACAGATAAATGCCAAACGTGAGCAACTATCATATTAAACAGCGCTGTTTCTGCTTTATATTAAAGAGGTACCACGAGTCTACAACTTCAGTTAGAACAAGGTTATAATGCCTGAGCTGCTGATAATCTGTAATATGTCAAATTCACTCAGCGATTTAAGTATTTATTTAAGTACGCTCTTGAAAACGATAAAATGGTTAAGTAGTTACTGAACACGTACTCAAGTACTAAGTCGTACTTAAGTAGAGTTCTGGAAACCCAGCGATTGATTGGGTGCAATAGGTTGTTAAAATTCAGGCTTTTATATCAAGTGAGCAGACACAACTTGAATGTCGTGACAATAACTTACAAACCACAGATCTCAAAAGTTTAACGTGTACAAGACGCCGCGTGTGTACACGTAATACTGTGTGATATTAATGCGAATATCACATGATGTTTCGAAATTACAACGAGTATCATATGATATTTCACAGGACAGTGTAGTCACGTCGTGCTTATTATTGAATAACAATGCCAACGATAGAGGTACAAATGTTCTTTCAAGAGTACGCAAGACTTGAGTATATAGGTAGGATTTAAAGTTGAGTTGCGTATTTTTGTTTAACTGTATTATACGCTTTTAATACAGGCTGTTCAGTCGAATAAAACGATTTCGCTGCGTTGTTAAAAGGCCCATGTATAGAACAGGACCGGAACAGTAGTATAAGCATATTCCAAAGCTTAAACCTAAGCCTATGGATGAGAATATTTCTAAGCCTAAGCCTAAGCCTAAGCTTAAGCCTAAGCAAAAAATTAGTCTAAAGCTTAAACTGACTCTATTATAGCCCCTCCGGAACGGACACAGACAAGCATTTTGTACCCTGAAACAGAGCAACATCACTTTTTATAATTTCAGTTAGGTGAGCGAAAAATGATCGTATAATGCATCATCCACTTTAACTTGCGCCCGCCATGTGGAAAATTTAGTCCTCATTTTACTATTACAACTAGTGAAAATCTTACCCAAGTGGAAATTGATAAGATCTAAAATAAGTAATGGTATAGTGAAACAGTTTTTAAAAGAGTAAATTATTTTACTCGATGTCTTAAAAGTTCTTCAAATCAACTTTAAACTACACCGATTGTTTATGCTACGTGGCCTTTAAATTGACAATGAAATACAGTATCAAGAAGGGAATTGATACGAAATCTTATATCAAGTAGTAAATTGAGTTTAGTTTAAAAACGGATGATGTAAATGCTGACTTAAAACGTAACCCAATCAAAATCCGAATTACTGTTCGCCTCAAATTTTGTGAGGGCAATGGTAAATTGACAATTGCAACCGAAAGTATACACAACGTGTGTGGTCGACTGTATTGACCTTGTGAACTTTAGAATTTGCCAATCAGATCGTGTGTTTGTTGGGATTGAATCCGCCTATTTCTGTTTAGAAATTTATGGATCCGTCATTTTGAATTCTAACGTTTATTCGTTCATACTTTCATAGGACGTCATTCAAGAGTTCTGTTGGCATTAATGATACCGCCAAATCGGGTCATCGGATCAAACATGGAAAATTTTTTGTTCCCCCTCTGGGTATCCTGGTTGCGGATAGACACTAGGCTTGTCTTTTTGTATAGTATTACCGATATTAAAATTAGGGTTAGGAAAGCCTTTAATTAAGTTGGCCCCTGTATAAAACAGGGCCGGAACATTTGCCTGCGCGGTTATAATAGTCTGTTTAAGCTTTAGACAAACCTTGCTTATTAGGCGTATCCTTACGCTCAGGCTCTGGCTTATGCTTAGGAATTACTCCTTACTTTCGGTCAAGCCACCCATGATTCATACATTTGCAACCTATTCAAGATTTGAACTACTGACCTCTTAGATTTAATACCAAAACTTAAAATTTCTTAAAATTCCTGAAATATTTTGGGGGTAAATATATTAAGTTTTTTTCTAATTAAATAAAAATTTCTTCTAAAATGGGGTAAATATAATCATCTACATCTTTATTTTCAATTTACCACTGCCGTCCTTAAAATTTGAAATTGAATTAAATCATGTTAAACGTTGTTATGTTTTAATTGACCTTTAAGGTCAAATAATAATGATAGGAATGATTAATTGGTAAGAATCGAGAAGTTCACTAGTACGGAACTAATTTAAAATAGTAGTGGTAAATTGAAATTAAAATTTTAAAGCAAGTTTTTGTTTTAAACATCGTTAAATTTTATCTTTTGGTAGTTGCAAATTGATAATTTTATTTGCCACGAGGCAGACGCAAGATGACGTAAATGGTGCATAATTTACTGCGAACTTGAGAAAATATTTGGCACGAATGATTTAAAAATTAAATTTTTTCCCTTTTTATAATTTCATTTAGGTGAGCGAAAAATGGTCGTATAATTCACTTGCGAATTTGAGAAATCATTTGGCACAAATGATTTAAAAATTATTATTTTTTACATTTTTAGCATTCTTTTGTCGTCTGGCGCTGGAGGTAAAAAAACCAAAATTCTATAATGTCAAACAGTTTGCTCACAGAGAATGTCATCACATCATAGTTCCGTTCAAGCATAGAAATGTCGCATTCAAGTCAGTTTCTTTAACAACGTTCACTGTAAATTCCGATGAGTTAATTAATCAACTCAGATGAAAAGTTAGTTAGCTGAGTTAATAACAGTAAACTTTAACTCAATGACTCACTAGCTGAGTTGATTCTCACCATGAGTTGAGTTGATTCTCACCATGAGTTGAGTTGACTTCGGGGGAGTTGCTGAATTAAATTATGCGTTGAATAAACTCATAATTGTGAGCTCTGATAGCCCTAACTCAGACTAAGTGATTCACCTCATTCTGAGTTAAAATCAACTCACTGGATTTTACAGTGCTTGTACGCTATTGAAAAACGAGGGGTTAAAGCAACGTACACTGCCAAAATTGGTGAGTCAAATTGACACTTTTAGAAATAGGCTATACGGGTCTAGAAAAACATAGTCAAATTCGACGCCGCCAGAGACAAATCGACTCACTGAGTCGCACGTTTGACTGTGGCGGAGTCAAATTTGACTCAGTTTGCGTAGTCCCGTATAGCCTGTTTCGGTGATAGTCAATTTGACTCACCGTTTTTGCAGTGTATAATGAAATACCCGCTGACACATCATGTTACACATCCACACTGTAAATTTCAAAGAGTTGATTAATCAATTAAACTGGCGAGTTGGTTATTTCTGAATTAATAGTAGCAAGAGTGTATAATGGAGAGTATGACACTTCTGCAGGTATACACGTATATTGCGTGATATTACGCGGACCTTAATAGATGCTACCCCACCCTTGATCGAGGGTGTCTTAACTACAGCTGCAACAGTTTGTTTTCAGTTACGTCGCATAGTTTTTGCATATTGAAAGCATGTTTCCACTTGTCTCCAAACATTTTATAACCAACCCCCCCCCCCTTTAAATCAAGGGGGGGTTAGACAAAGTAGGGTCCGCTCCGCGTGATACTACATCACGCTAATACGTGTTGTATGCATAGTGTCACACTCTTCCTATATTATACACTCTTGATATTAGCAAATATTATTTCATTCTGAGTTGAGTTGATTTTCACTGTGAGTTGAGTTGACTCTGGGTGAGTTGATTAATTATCTCAGAATGAACTTAATCAACTCAAAATTCTGAGCGCTGATAGTCCTAAGTCAGTCTGAGTGATTCAACTCATTCTGAGTTAAAATCAACTCATTGAAATTTACAGTGCAGAGGATGGTCCTTGGCTTCGGCATAAAATTGTTCATGCCCTCGGGTGTCGGTAGTTTCGAAAAAATAAGTATAAAACCAAAATTTTCATGATACTTTTTTTTGCACTCATATTTGCTCAAATTCAACATAATTTTAACTGCGTAATTTCGTATTCCACCCGGTTCCAGGAGGTTCGGCTTCGGTGAATTTCGTTATCCTTCGACTCTGACTCCGGTATTTCTCTGGTCCAGTGGCACCCAGCAGCACACGAAACATATCGTTGTAAAATTTCATTAAACATTATCCATTTACAATTTATGGCTTAAATATTTTGAATTTAATACTTTGTTTGTTTTCTTTATAAAATATATCTGCAATATTCATAGCTCTATAAAATAACGTATTCAACAACTGGAACCATGTTCGCATGCGACACTTTACATTCGAAGAAAGGCCAATGTATAGAACAGGGCCGGAACAGTAGTATAAACATATTCCTAATCCAAAGCCTAAGCCTAAGCGTATGGATGAGCCTATGCCTAAGCGTAAGCCTAAGCAAAAAAAGTTAGTCTAAAGCTTAAACTGACTCTATTACAGCCCTGCCGGGAAACGACCCGGCCCAGGTCGATACACGGACCGGAAGTAAATTATAACATAATTGAAACTTTTATACTTCTGTATCTGATTTTCGATTTCATAATTTTTGATTACTATCCGTTTCCGTGTAAAGTTAATATCAGCGAAACCTTGAGGTATAAATGCTCAAGGTTGAGCTGATATTAACTCTACACGGAAACGGATAGTAATCAACAAAAATTATGAAATCGAAAAACAGATACAGAAGTATAAAAATTTCAATTATATTATAAAAAGTTATCATCTGAACGTTGAGCATTTGTACTGAGTTGAGGACATATCGGTATTTAAGACAAGTCTTACTTACGAGCCCAAAATGGCACCGTTGGGCTGCTGTACGCGATCCAATAGACCGTTTGATGTCTGGCTGGCAAAACAAATGCGTCGTCAACACCGCTCGCTCGAACACTCACTGCCTTGGTTGCTCCAATTTCACTTCGTGTTTTGTGTCAAAATTACGACAAAGTCTGCAACGGATATCACGGCAAACGCGAAACAATTTGATGCCTAAAATTGAACTTTTTGACCATTTTTATCCTCAATTTTGGTTTTGTGATTTTCAAAATCATCAACGCTACTACGAACGCATATTTGTATTAAACGAAACTGAAACGTTTAAACGCGAAATGCAAAACGCGATGATTGCACGCGGATTGCCCAAACGATTGGTACTGTTTGGATGGGGCAAATATCGGTGAGTATTTCAACACAGACAAACCAGTCATGTGGGCGAATGCGTTCGATTGTTTTCGGTTATGCTCCTGGTCAGATGTTTGCTTCTAATAAATTGCTGATATTAATCATTTTTGAATAATACTCGAATCGAACCAAAAGATAGCCAAAGCTTTTTACAAAGTATGCTGAATTGAATTAAATTCGGATAGCAATAAGGATTTAATAAACATTTACGCGGGATTTATGTCGTAACTGGGGCAGTCGGGTTACGTTTCAACACAAATTTCTGCTACAGTCATATGATACGGGCAGACGAAAGTCGAATATCATATGATACTGCTATACAAATCACGGGCATACAGGTTATTTCAACACACCAGTGTTCCGGCAGCGCACGACACAATATTGGTGCACAACGTATACGCTTTGTTGTGCTGTTCCTGAATTTTCGGATAACATAAAATTTATAGCTATAAAATATATAATAAAATCGGCCCAAATAAAGATCAGGGGCGGAACGTTTTCTGTGAGACTGCAATAGAGCAAGCTTAAGGTTTAGACAATTTTTTGCTTGGCTTAGGCTTAGGCTTAGGCTTTGGAATATGATTATGCTTACGCTTAGGCTTAGGCTTAGGTTTTGGCTTACGCTTAGGAATATGCTCATTCTTACGCTGAGACTTAGGCTTAGGCTTACGAATATGCTCATTCTTACGCTTAGGCTTAGGCTTAGGTTCAGGCTTAGGCTTAGGCTTATGAATATGCTCATTCTTACGCTTAGGCTTAGGCTTAGGCTTAAGAATATGCTTATAATACTGTTCCGCCCGTGTTATTTACATTGGCCAATAAACAACAGCTTAGGCTTACTAGATTACTTAGGACCTGATTCTTCTATACTTAGACGAAAGTTGTTTTATAGAAACTTATCGTTTTTGGACGATTACGATAATCGCTACCAGCTAACACCGCGTCACCGCTCGAATATTTTAAACAAAGTTAATATAAAAACAACAGCCAACGGTACGCTTGAACCGTCAAAATCAGCCAGAAATCTGCGTGTAGAATTATCAGTTGAGCTGAAATCAAACATAACTGCTGTCGACGAAATATTCAAAACGTATGTTGTTGATTATTATAAGTTCAATCTTCCAATTCCACCGTGGATAGCAGATATGTGTACGCAACGCAGTGATCAATCGAAATATTTCGTTTGTAATTATTTAGCAATGTCAAACGCTTGGAAAAGTCGATAACAGCTTCAGCATGGATACAACTGCCTCGGCTCAGCTCCAAAACAAACTGCGTTGAAGAATATGTCGATGCTGAGAGCACTTTGACAATCAGTTTTCGGTCCCGAGATAAACCTAAGAATAATCCTAAGCGTAATCTTAAGCACAAGCCAAAGTCTTCCTGTTTCTAAAATTCCTCATTGCACTGCCTTTCAGCGAACAGATCCATTAATACTAGCCCGTAGATTCGATTTAAATATTTCATTTGTATTTGCTAGCGCCTCTGTTATTCGGTTACGCACTGTTATTTATTTTTAACTCACGATCCGCCACTTTTCGTTATTGATAGATATCCGGTACTGCAACTGTCCGTCGAATTAAACGTTTATTTGTCTTGTGTCAATAGCTTGAGCGATCATGCGAAGTTATACTTACGAATGTGATATCCAAATTTAAGTACGCTTTAAAGTTTCGAACTCAAATTATTTGGTCCTGGAGTCATTTATGCGCTAGTTATGAGAAATCGAGGTAACATTTAATACACACTTTTTATTATATATACGGTGTTCGCAGTGCCAATTGTGTACATGATCCTTGTTTTGTCACATACTCATAGTCTGTAACCGAATAACAAGTGGGGTACACTCTTGAGAGGCCAAATAAATATCAGTCCCCTCTTCTTATTCGGGTCACTACAGTACTTCATGTTTGTACCTTTGAGTAACTAGTCTTTTGATTTCTTACTGTATTGACCCCAATAAGAGGGGGAGGGTAATAAAAGGGGAGGGTCCCGATTTTGCGTACCAATCAATAGGAGTCTGTAAACCCTAATTAGAGTCCATAAATGTCAATTATCTCTAATGTACCGCATAAAAGGACTCAAAGCCCAAATAAAATTGAGTTCGAAACTTTAAGGCGTACTGAAATTTTGAAAGTAAATTCCTAAGTATAACCTTGCATGATCGCTCAAGCTACTAACGCAAGACAAATAAAAGTATAATCCAACGAACAGTTGCAGTACCAGATATATATCAGTAGCGAAGGGTGGCACAGCAGCGTGGGTTAAAAATAAATAACAGTCAGTAACCGAATAACAAGGGGGAGCACCCTCTGGAGAGGCCAAATAAATATCAGTCCCCTCCCTCTTATTAGGATCACTGCAGTATTTTAAAACTTAAATAAAATTGCATCCTGCCCACAATTATTACAAGAACCAGTTGATAGTGTTCCTTTGTTTTATCTTAATTCAAATCAAAAACTTAATGGGTGGAGGTAAATCCAAGACAGAATAGCTGAAACAAATTACCATTTAACCCGGCCCGTAGCCAGCTCACCTTGCTGGGGAGGGGCTAAAAATTATTCAGAAGAGGCATTCAAGGGTTTTGAAAGTGTTACAAGTTAGGTTAAAAATTCTATTGGGGGCCAAAATTTTTCTAGGGAGGCAGAGCCCCCTATCCCCTTTCCTAC
>JASANG010002989.1:0-27646 GCA_030248215.1 Enoplolaimus lenunculus
ATATGTAGACTGTCGGGCCATTGAGGGTTAAATGTTTTCTGGGGTCCATGTAAAGATCCAGGGACGGAGCGTTTTTCTGCGAGACAACTATATTGAACTTGAGTTTAAGACCAATTTTTCACTTAGGCTTCGGCTTACGGAAAAGCTGTTTATTAAGCTTAGGGTGTGTCTTAGGAATATGCTTATACTACTGTTTACACTCGTGTTCTATACATTGTCTTTTTCATCTTTATACTTTGTGTTTGCCTTTTATCGTGTAGGTTGTTGCAGTTAAGCTGGTAGAATTTCGGGGTGTGAGATTTTTAGGGTCCTACAAAAACTTGCATTTAGAAAATTGCGACACGAACAGGAGCCCATGTATAGAACAGGGCCGGATCGTTTTCCGGAGAGGCTATAATGGAGTCAGTTTCAGCCTTTGACTAACTTTTTTTGCTTAGACTTATGCTTAGGAATAGGCTCATCCATACGCTTAGGCCTAGGCTTAGGCTTAGGCTGAGGAATATGCTTATACTTCTGTTCCGGCCCTGTTCTCTACATGGGCCCAAACAGATATAAGTAAAAGCAATACCTCTTCGGTTCCTTTCCAGCAATACTAATTTGATATAAACAAAATTTCCCTCACTATTCTATTGTTTAATCTTAATTTTACGTTTAGGCCAGGCTTATGGAGACACTTAGGCTGTGTCTTGGCGAATCCTGGGCCTAAGCTTAAGACTCAGCCCAGAAGTAACGATAAGCCTATAACTGAGCCTAAGCCTAAAAGGTAAAACAAGCTTATAACGACACGTATGCCTACTAAGCATAAAAAATTATTCTAAAGTTTAAGCTTACTGTATTATAGTCCCGCGAATAACGGTTCATCCCTATCCCAACCAATAGATAATTTACCCAAACATTTATAGTGTTAATACCAACACCTTTAAACCCTTTGCGACGGTTTCTTTGTACTCCATATACAGTTTGCTCTGCCACAAACAGGGACCCATAAGAGCCGCAGCCCATGTTACTTTAAGAGGCGTCCAGGATTCTGGTGGGTCTATAAAAGAGTAGGATTAGACACTAGATTAACATTTTTTGCTTAGGCTTACGCGTAGGCTTAATAGACTTATGAACACATTTATGCAACGCTGAGACTTAATAGGCTTAGGCTTTAGGAATACGTTTAATATACTGTTACGCTCGTAATAGTAACATTGGCCAGGGCCAAACCGTTCGCCAATCCAAATTTAATTCTGTGATGCAATTCATTATAAAAGCATCGTTACTGATTTGACAATTCTATTTTAAGAATAAAATATTTTAGTCGATTTTCGCCGTCTCCAGAACAGACAACATTCCTTGGTAGCATATTTGCTTGTTCGGCCCATGTATAGAACAGGGCCGGATCGTTTTCCGGAGGGGCTATAATAGAGTCAGTTTACACTTTAGACTAGTTTTTTGCTTAGGCTTATGCTTAGGCTTAGGCTTAAGCTTAGGCTTTGGCTTAGGCCTAGGCTTAGGCTTTAAGCTTAGGCTTAGGCTTAGGCTTAGGATTAGGCTTAGGCTTAGGCTTACGCTTAGGCTTAGGCTTAGGAATCTGCTTATACTACTGTCCCGGCCCTGTTCTATACATGGGCCGCTTGTTCTGTATATATGTTTGGTTTGCACAACCGTTTGTATTAATGGCTTTAACAGCTAATCGGCTTGCTATATTGCAAAAGATTGCGCAATATCTTGCAAAAAACAACTGTCAACAAAAATGTTATGTTTACATTTTACCCTGTTCCCCCCCTGAAAGATGCTACAACGTCATTTTTGTGCTGTATAATTTGATGACAAACGTAATTCATTGAATCTGCGCTATTTTAGTCGCTTTTACCACTGTGAAATTTTGTCTAAAACAAGTTTTTTTAGATTTTAGCTAATTTTCAGCAAAAAAGTTGACTAAACAGCGTAGTTCTGTTTTTGCCTTGCATTCTATTTTGTATTTCCACGTATTCTCAAATGTGTGTAGCACCTATGACCAGTTGGTGTTTTAGATCCTGTAACTTTGTAACCAACGCATGGTTAAGTTTGAAATTCAGCGCATTGTTCGCGTTCGATTTGCGTTTACTTTTGTACCAATTTTGAGATCTGCAATTGAAGACGGCTGTCAGTTTGAAAACATATCGCTAACAGATGATAGGTGCTATACGCATTTGAGAATATGGACCAAGGTTTCATTGTATCAGTTGTATTTTCAACAGTGTTGGCTTAACGAATGTTTGGACGCACAGGCAAAATTGGACTAAAAATCGAGGGATCCTTAATGGACCGGACGGGACGTCTCAGTGACCTTAACGGTTTTGGGGGTCGCAAGGCGTAGTCTCTGTCCTGCTTTTGAGTGCACTCCCGAAGGATTACGGACAGTCCCTGATATTTACATGTCCCAAAAATTACAAAAATATTAATAAATTATTTTGCACTCACCCTAGAATATTTTAAAACTTGCTTGTAAGTCATTGAAAATCCTGAACGCCCATCCTCAAAAATTTTCGCCCCCCTTACAAAGTGAGCTGGCTACGGACTAACCTCAATAGACCCTCTACGACTGTGGCAATGAGCCACACAGAGAAGTCGGTTCCCAGCTCCAGTCATAACCAGTGGCTAAATTTTTTATAATATATATATATATATTACAGATACTGATAATGCCCACCCCAAACCCCCAAAACCCAACCAACCCCCCCACCGCACTTTTGTAGTTCCCCCACAGTGCAAAAATTTCCATCCGCCACAACAAATTCGTTTCAGACCAGCTGCCCCCCCTGCGATGTGAAAGAAAACTAAGCAGAATTATGAACGTCCGACCTTTAGCCCTCCCCTATACCTCATGTATGTTATACTTAAGCGCTAAAACAGTTCAAAACTATTTCAGTAATTTTAGCTCTTCCACTAATATAATGCTTAGTGTAGAGGGCTTGGTGGGCGGCAGATTCCCGTTCTGATTAGTATCTCTTCAAATAGCAAAAGGGCGGCAGCCTCCTAAAAACATAACGCAAAATTGACGAAAAAATTTTCGCACTAAAAACTAGTTTTTAAAACAGGAAAACAAAACATTTTTATGTTACAAGTGAAAAAGTTCTCCCCCACATTTGCGTAGTGGCAGAAAAACTACAAAAGTGCCGATACTGAAACCAGCAAACATAAAATTACTTGTATTACACTTAGTTCCGCTTCAACTCCGACTCGGGTATTTTTCTATCAAGATGACAGGTGTTATGCACCTTGTATACTTCCACAAGGGCAGAAAAATTTATTCTAGAATTAACCTATTTTAACTTCCGTTTTAAATTCTTCCGCTCCCAATATGAATTCCTGGTTACGTCCCTAAAACACACCAACAGGTTTAAAAGAATGACGAGCCAAAAATAGGTAAACAACCAGAAATAGCTAAACTGTAGAATGACGAAACTAAAACATATACATACATATATACATACCTATATATTTTTATATATATATATATATATATATATATATATATATATAACAAATTGCACTTGGTTTATTAACTGAGAGCTCAAAAACCGACTTCTCTGTGTGGCTCATTGCCACAGTAGTAGAGGGTCTATTGAGGTTAAGCCCAAGTCCGTAGCCAGCTCACTTTGTAAGGGGGGCGAAAATTTTTGAGGATGGGCGTTCAGGATTTTCAATGACTTACAAGCAAGTTTTAAAATATTCTAGGGTGAGTGCAAAATAATTTATTAATATTTTTGTAATTTTTGGGACATGTAAATATCAGGGACTGTCCGTAATCCTTCGGGAGTGCACTCAGAAGCAGGACAGAGACTACGCCTTGCGACCCCCAAAACCGTTAAGGTCACTGAGACGTCCCGTCCGGTCCATTAAGGATCCCTCGATTTTTAGTCCAATTTTGCCTGTGCGTCCAAACATTCGTTAAGCCAACACTGTTGAAAATACAACTGATACAATGAAACCTTGGTCCATATTCTCAAATGCGTATAGCACCTATCATCTGTTAGCGATATGTTTTCAAACTGACAGCCGTCTTCAATTGCAGATCTCAAAATTGGTACAAAAGTAAACGCAAATCGAACGCGAACAATGCGCTGAATTTCAAACTTAACCATGCGTTGGTTACAAAGTTACAGGATCTAAAACACCAACTGGTCATAGGTGCTACACACATTTGAGAATACGTGGAAATACAAAATAGAATGCAAGGCAAAAACAGAACTACGCTGTTTAGTCAACTTTTTTGCTGAAAATTAGCTAAAATCTAAAAAAACTTGTTTTAGACAAAATTTCACAGTGGTAAAAGCGACTAAAATAGCGCAGATTCAATGAATTACGTTTGTCATCAAATTATACAGCACAAAAATGACGTTGTAGCATCTTTCAGGGGGGAACAGGGTAAAATGTAAACATAACATTTTTGTTGACAGTTGTTTTTTGCAAGATATTGCGCAATCTTTTGCAATATAGCAAGCCGATTAGCTGTTAAAGCCATTAATACAAACGGTTGTGCAAACCAAACATATATACAGAACAAGCGGCCCATGTATAGAACAGGGCCGGGACAGTAGTATAAGCAGATTCCTAAGCCTAAGCCTAAGCGTAAGCCTAAGCCTAAGCCTAATCCTAAGCCTAAGCCTAAGCCTAAGCTTAAAGCCTAAGCCTAGGCCTAAGCCAAAGCCTAAGCTTAAGCCTAAGCCTAAGCATAAGCCTAAGCAAAAAACTAGTCTAAAGTGTAAACTGACTCTATTATAGCCCCTCCGGAAAACGATCCGGCCCTGTTCTATACATGGGCCGAACAAGCAAATATGCTACCAAGGAATGTTGTCTGTTCTGGAGACGGCGAAAATCGACTAAAATATTTTATTCTTAAAATAGAATTGTCAAATCAGTAACGATGCTTTTATAATGAATTGCATCACAGAATTAAATTTGGATTGGCGAACGGTTTGGCCCTGGCCAATGTTACTTTTACGAGCGTAACAGTAGATTAAACGTATTCCTAAAGCCTAAGCCTATTAAGTCTCAGCGTTGCATAAATGTGTTCATAAGTCTATTAAGCCTACGCGTAAGCCTAAGCAAAAAATGTTAATCTAGTGTCTAATCCTACTCTTTTATAGACCCACCAGAATCCTGGACGCCTCTTAAAGTAACATGGGCTGCGGCTCTTATGGGTCCCTGTTTGTGGCAGAGCAAACTGTATATGGAGTACAAAGAAACCGTCGCAAAGGGTTTAAAGGTGTTGGTATTAACACTATAAATGTTTGGGTAAATTATCTATTGGTTGGGATAGGGATGAACCGTTATTCGCGGGACTATAATACAGTAAGCTTAAACTTTAGAATAATTTTTTATGCTTAGTAGGCATACGTGTCGTTATAAGCTTGTTTTACCTTTTAGGCTTAGGCTCAGTTATAGGCTTATCGTTACTTCTGGGCTGAGTCTTAAGCTTAGGCCCAGGATTCGCCAAGACACAGCCTAAGTGTCTCCATAAGCCTGGCCTAAACGTAAAATTAAGATTAAACAATAGAATAGTGAGGGAAATTTTGTTTATATCAAATTAGTATTGCTGGAAAGGAACCGAAGAGGTATTGCTTTTACTTATATCTGTTTGGGCCCATGTAGAGAACAGGGCCGGAACAGAAGTATAAGCATATTCCTCAGCCTAAGCCTAAGCCTAGGCCTAAGCGTATGGATGAGCCTATTCCTAAGCATAAGTCTAAGCAAAAAAAGTTAGTCAAAGGCTGAAACTGACTCCATTATAGCCTCTCCGGAAAACGATCCGGCCCTGTTCTATACATGGGCTCCTGTTCGTGTCGCAATTTTCTAAATGCAAGTTTTTGTAGGACCCTAAAAATCTCACACCCCGAAATTCTACCAGCTTAACTGCAACAACCTACACGATAAAAGGCAAACACAAAGTATAAAGATGAAAAAGACAATGTATAGAACACGAGTGTAAACAGTAGTATAAGCATATTCCTAAGACACATACCTGAGTTGTGGTGGCAGAAAAATAAAACATTTCTGAAACTTTTATACTTTAAAATATCCGTTTTTTCGCTTCCATTCGTTATTTTGATCACTATCCGTTTCTGTTTCTGTTTCCGTTATTTTTACTATCCGTTTACATTCTGATACGTACTAAACAAAAATACGCATAATACTAGCTGTTTTAGCCAAATTGAGTAAAGATGGTCACGTGGGCCTGTTGCCAGAGGGGGGCAGGAGGGTCTCAACCCTCCCTACTGTAAGAATTCTGTCCCCTATGAAATTTTCAAACTTGCTTGTAAGTTACCATAAACCCTTGTATGCCTCTCCTGAAAAATGTCCGCCCGTCCCTAGCAAGGGGTCCCGGCCTTCGGATTGTTTTGAAAAAAGTATTCAACAATAAATATAACATGTTAGCCGAAAAAAATTGGTTTACATACAAACCACACAATCGGCACGGCATCCTTCAGGTAAAATTCCTGGCTGCTATGACAAAATATAAAACTTTAAACCATCGATATTTGATCAGTATAGAACAGGGCCGTAACAGTAGTATAAGCATATTCCTATCCTAAATCTAAGCCTGAAGCCTACGCATAAAAATGAGCTTATTTATGGGCCGATATTTGAAACGAATAACAAATATTTAAACGTAATCTTCTCGTATGTTTATTTACAATATTTTTCCATAGTCCTTAATGACCATGTTTACTGCTGAAATGTACACTAAAACTGCTGAAAACATTTCGTTTGCAACGTTGGTTTTTATGGTTATTTTTTATAAAATGTTAAAATACCAAAAATTAACCAATTAAAATGACTTATTTTACGGAAAATTTTGCAAAATATTAACATTTTTACATTTGAGTAGAGTAAGTTTAGTAATTTTTAAACGAAAGTTAAATCTTACAGGCTTTTGTAGACTTCCCTCCATGGTCCACATTCTCAATTGTTTGTACCAGCTATCATCAGTTTAGTAATACGTTTTTAAACTCACTAACTGTTGCAGTTGTTGGACTCAAAATTGGTACAGGAGTAACGCGAATCATGTGCAAAAAATGCGGTGATTTTTGAGCATCAGCATTCACTGGTTCGAAAGTTACATAACTAATCGCCAACTGATGATAGGTGCTATACAAATTTGAAAATACGAATCCATATTTAGATTAAGAGTATGTTATTTTTGTCTATTCTTAAACTGAAATTTAACCGCTATGCGGATCCTGTACACTTAGCCTAAAATTTTTATTTAAGCTCAGAGTTTAGAAAAGTGAAGTGTAATTTATTGTTGTGCACTATCCACCACATTTATGGTTAAGGCTTAGGCATAGGCAATGCGTTTTTAAGACTAAACCTAAGCATAAATCCTATAAATGTGGGGAAGTGTACAAGAACCGATATCGGACCAACCGATTAAATATCACGAAAAGCTAAGTTAAACGGGTACAATAGAGCTGTATTCTCAAATGCGTGAAGCACCAAAATTTGTAAGTTTTTGAATGGTTACTTCGTCAGCTTCTGATCTAAAAAATTTGCGTCATCCAATCGAATGCTAAAATACCAAAATTTGTAAGTTTTTGAATGGTTACTTCGTCAGCTTCTGATTTAAAAATTTGCGTCATCCAATCGAATGCTAAAATACCAAAATTTGTAAGTTTTTGAATGGTTACTTCGTCAGCTTCTGATCTAAAAATTTGCGTCATCCAATTGAATGCTTAAATTGTGCTAAATTTCGAAAGTAACCACACTGAACCGAAATTTACCCTCGCTATCGCCAACTTGTGATTGGTGCTACAGACACAACCATTTTAAGCACCAAACAAGTTTACTCTGATATGCCAAATATGGCAAAAATTTGAAGATTCATAGACGAGGTGGCCAATGTTACTTTAAGGGGCGTAACAGTAGATTAACCGCATTCCTAAGCCTTGCCTAAACCTAAGCATTGCAAAAATGTGTTCCTAAGTTTAAGCCTAAAAGCCTAAGTGTAAGCAAAAATGTAATCTAGAATCTAAACCTACTCTTTTATGGACCCACCAGAAACCTGGACGCCCCTTAAAGTAACATATGCCGACGAGGTCATGGAGTGCTCTGCCCTTCTACAACTTTGGTGCTGTTGAAAAGATTCAACATGGATTGTTAGCCGTCTATTGGCATGTCCGGCTAAAGTATTTTAGCCCCCAACGAGAACAGTCTACGAACTTGTTAGTATGATGACGGTCATAGATGACCTTGACGAGAGCCCTTAATCCAGTTCTGGCTACGAGTTTGTATTGAGAAACTATGAGCAGTGCCGGAGCAGGCAGGGGTAGGGGCTCACTCCAAATTCCAGGGTGGGGGCTCCCAAACTCGCGAGCGAGAAGCCAGTCGCATTTAAAAGCTTAAGTGGTTTTTGTTTCAACCGGTTAGGGTTGGGGTCCCTTAAGAGGTGGGCCCCCAAATAGGGGGGCATGGGGGATGGCTGCTCCGGCCCGGACTATGAGATTAGAACAGATTCAAAACGTAACGTTTTTAAACATTCGTCAGTTGAATTCAACTAAAACTGGATTGAGTATTTTTAAATTGAATTCGACCACGGACTTTGTTTATTGTTGCTTTGTCAATTCTGCGTTGTGAGTCATGTGTTCTTTTGAGTAAAAAAATATTCAAGTACACAAATTTATATATATTTTTTAAAAAATAACTCTTAAAATTGAGTAAATATTTTCATTTTTATAGTCGTTCTTAAAATTTTGTATTTTTGGGATTTAATTTATTATTTCGATTGCTTGTTTGCCTTCCTACGTGAGAGACAGCAAAAAACAACATTTCTAAGAGGCGTTGAATATTAAAGCGCTTCAAACGAATAGGAGCTTGAGGATTTTTGATTGGCTGAAACGTACCTAAGGGGTCATCAGCGGATTCAAAAGGGGGGCATACGTCCTCTCGTTAGAAATTTTTTGTCACAAAATTGTAAGGTCGTTACGTTACAATTTTCACAATCAAAAATGTTATATGACAAAATGATAAGGTCCCTACCTTACAATTTTCACAATCAGCAATTTTTGTGATAAAATGGTACGGTTGCTGCCTTACAATTTTACCTCTTAGAATTTGTTTTGCGAAAGCCAGCTCGCCTCCCGTCAAAAATTTCTAACTCCGCCGCTGCTTTCACATTAAGCTACGTCTTGCAAATAGAAGACAAGTATAAGACAGCGGGCTACGACTGCGTACCGGGAACACTATTTCTGTGGACTTAGATAAATTGTCAGCTTTGTCTCGAAATGTATTTTTATGGCGTTAAAATTACTACGGTAGGAACAGTTTTCTTGACTTTTCCAGAAATTTTCGTCTCATTTCTGCCAAGAGTGAATGATTTTCACAAAAGTGTGCAACTGGGTACATGTTTTGCACAAAACAATGTAGCCAGCGCACGGGGTGCTTTTTTTAGCCAACCCCCACTTATTTGGCGAGGGAGGGTAGGTTGATCCAATATTTTGAATTTTAGCTGAAGTCGCTCTGATTATATTTTAACCGCTATGTTTACTATGTAGATTAAGTGGTGACTACCCCCCCCCAAATCAGGAGGGTCGAGGAAAAATGCAACGCGTGCTGGTACACTTTGTGCCATGCACTACCGCATCAGTTGCACACTATTCTGCAGCTGGACATCATCCACTCTTGCTTCTACTAACAATTCCTGGTTACAAGGTTGAATTCTAAAATGACCCGAATAAGAGGCAGGACTCGTATTTTTTGCCTTGACAGAGACTACCCACCTGTTTTCTGATTACGGACTGTTATTTATTTTTAGTTCACCCCCGTGTTTTAGTTGGACCAACACTTTTTTATATTTTTTCTTTTGTACACAACTGACTTGCTCCAAAGCATTTTTGGTGATTGTCGTATCCGCTATAATAATTTTCTATATTTCATAAACTTTATTCTGGTTGTCTAAGTGCCTGTCACATATTTGAGCAGTCTTAGCCATTCTTCCACTTTGGTCTCTTATATTGACTCTAACTTGCTTTTATAAATTCTATCCACTAATGAACTCTAATTAGGGATACACATTCCTATTGATTGAGACTCAAAATGGAGACCCCTCTTATTCGGGTGACTACGGTATAATAAATGTCTGAACGACGAAACGTAGTTACCAAAAACACTTTTACTTCTGAAGAAAATTGCTCATTTCAGTTGTGTACCAATCCCGCAGCCACCTGCCTTCAGTAAATACTTGCGTAGGAGTATCGGCGCAAAGGGAACGTTATTCTAACGAGGAATAAAAGCTTACAGGAGTGCGAGATTATATGGATGTAAAAGGTTACAGGAGTGCTAGGTTGTACGCATATAAAACGACAAAATTATTATTATTTGTGGTGTATAGACGTAATTTTAACTTTTGTCAATTTAAAGAATTTTAAAAGTATAAAATTGCATATTTTATAGATTGCAATTTTTACAACAGATGCAGAAATAAATGACTGCAAAACTCGCTGCAAAAACTGCGCACTTGTGCAGTGATTTGAGTAACAGTGTTGAAGTTTTAGTTGTTCTTATAATTGGCGGATAGTGGGTGCATGGCAATTGCGTAAGCTGCAACGAAAATATATGCAAATGCAAATATAAGTATATATAAGATTAAGAGAAATAACAACAGGACACTGCACTGGATATAAAAATTGTTGCAAAAATATATTTATTTCAACAGTTTTATATTAAGAAATAAATTTTAGAAGAAAAGTTGAATATTAAAAATTTTTTTGGCAAATTTTTAATCAAACCAATATTAGATTTAAGACACACATTGTAGTAGCGTTTTTATATCAGGTATTTTATTTGCAAACAAATCAACAGTGCAATATTAATCCGTAACGACTACCGTACCGGTGCCTTTTTGTCAGGGTCGGAGCAGTCACCCTCATGCCCCCTATTTGGGGAGAGGCCGCACTCCTAAACCAGCCCCAATCGCAACCGGTTGAAACAGAAACCGCCAAAGTTTTGAAATGGCATTGTTGGGGCCTTGCGGTGGTGCAAAATCTTTGGTGTAAAATTTTGAACTCGAAAAAGTTTACAAAAATGCAGTTTGTTAATGGCGTTCACATGCAAGTAAGATCATTCATAGAAATATACTGTCACATGCAAACTGCGTATCCTGTAAGCAACTTTATGTCATTTACAAGCGTGTGCTTATTTTTTCAAGTCTTTTTCGTTAGAAGATTTTCAAGCTTGCTTCTAAGTCATTGAAAACACTTGAGTGCCCATCCTGAATATTTTTTATGTTCCCTCCCGAGCAAGGTAAGCTGACTACGGCTCTGCCCAGTTGGCCAACAGAAGTTGTCAGTTGGGAACGGAAAATACTTTAATTTGTCCAAAGTTTTAGGTTTTTAACTAAAATTTAATTGTAAAACTTCTTGTCTGATTTTGCGTATGACTAACAGTTGAAAAGTAGTGATTGTTATGTTTTTACTATTATTATTACTATTATTTTTATTATTATTATTATTATTATCATTATTATTATTTTTATTATTATTATTAGTATAAATTATTATTATTATTACTATTATTTTAGTTGTTTCTGTTGTCGTTGTTATTATTGTTGTTGTTTACGTCTGCGTTGTCAAGTTTCACAAGCAGCGTCCGAGGCATTGACGCACTTTTAGATGACTAAAAATTATTAATGACAGTGAACTTCCCACGCAGTATATAAATATACTTAAGTATTCAAGAATTGATTCATGCATCTCTTATTGGACAAGAATTATTACTTTAAACGTTTTCTTCAAAATCACTGTAAATTCCGATGAGTTGATTAATCTACTCCGATAGAGAATTAGTTATTTCTGTTTGTATTTTAGGTCTTTGCAGCTGGTTAAAGATAATCCATTAAAACTTGAAACCGCCGGCTGATTTTTGGTTTTCGCTACTTGAAATGAAATCATTACAGCAGACATGTGTCCCACTTTATATTTCGTCTACATTACTACGTATACTTGTGTATTTTTCAATAAAATTTCGCAATCAGCACTCATTTTAAGTATAATATAGCACATTTTGAAATCTATAACTTTTAAGCATTGAAAGTCAACTTAGACCAAAACAGCAGTAGGTTGAAAAGTAGTTTCCCAAACGTCTGGCCGATACGTCATAATCATACCGGTAGCCGGTACCGTGGGAAACTAGCAGCGGCGTGAGTGGGGCGGATCATGACCTGCCAACCTCTACGGCGTTGGGGGATGCGTTCAAACTAGGGTTAATGAAAAAGTAATAGTCAAACTTATGCATTTATGTATTCAAAATACTCGTTGCAGATCCCTTGAAGATGCTGGCCCTGAGGCCGTGACCCAACCGGCCTATTTTAAACTTTTACACCGGATTGTGACCTCAAAATAGTCTATTCAATATAGGAGCAAGGTAGTATTTTATAGACCTCTCGCATTTTGACGACTAATTTGGTATGTTTCCGATATCTGAGCCAGCTGGCGTTTGGCCAATCAGATTTAATATTTTTTTTGCATATTTGAGCTTCTCATAAACGTATCATCATCTTTTGACATAAGCAAATTTGAATTTGTGAAAAAGTCACAATTTTTTAAGGTCAGAAGGTTAGCATCTTTTTGAAGTGAACCATTTACAAGTTAAAAATTTATATACCGTTCATCGCAGTTGGCAGATTATGCCCAGCCATTTTTGGGCACCCGCCGGTTGTTGAGGTAAGCGGCAAAGACTACATTTCTTAAACAAAGACTCATGGCCTGTCCTTAGGTTCACCGCATTTTCAAAAGTTTGATTCCGTGTCAGTTATTTCCAAACCATAACTATAATTGGCCAATGCAAAGAACTGGGCAGAACAGTATTATAAAGCATATTCCTCAGCCTAAGTACAAGCCTAAGCATAAGCCTAAGCATAAGCCTAAGCATAAGCCTAAGCATATGCCTAAGCATAAGCCTAAGCATAAGCCTAAGCATAAGCCTAAGCATAAGCCTAAGCATAAGCCTAAGCATAAGCCTAAGCATAAGCCTAAGCATAAGCCTAAGCATAAGCCTAAGCATAAGCCTAAGCATAAGCCTAAGCATAAGCCTAAGCATAAGCCTAAGCATATGCCTAAGCATAAGCCTAAGCATAAGCCTAAGCATAAGCCTAAGCATAAGAATGAGCATATTCCTAAGCCTAAGCATAAGCCTAAGCGTAAGAATGAGCATATTCCTAAGCCTAAGCATAAGCCTAAGCGTAAGAATGAGCATATTCCTAAGCCTAAGCATAAGCCTAAGCATAAGCCTAAGCATAAGCCTAAGCATAAGCCTAAGCATAAGCCTAAGCATAAGCCTAAGCATAAGCCTAAGCATAAGCCTAAGCATAAGCCTAAGCATAAGCCTAAGCATAAGCCTAAGCATAAGCCTAAGCATAAGCATAAGCATAAGCCTAAGCGTAAGAATGAACATATTCCTAAGCCTAAGCATAAGCCTAAGCATAAGAATGAGCATATTCCTAAGCCTAAGCATAAGCCTAAGCGTAAGAATGAGCATATTCCTAAGCCTAAGCATAAGCCTAAGCGTAAGAATGAGCATATTCCTAAGCCTAAGCATAAGCCTAAGCATAAGAATGAGCATATTCCTAAGCCTAAGCATAAGCCTAAGCGTAAGAATGAGCATATTCCTAAGCCTAAGCATAAGCCTAAGCGTAAGAATGAGCATATTCCTAAGCCTAAGCATAAGCCTAATCATAAGCCTAAGCATAAGCCTAAGCATAAGAATGAGCATATTCCTAAGCTTAAGCATAAGCCTAAGCGTAAGAATGAGCATATTCCTACGCCTAAGCAACAAAATAGTCTAAAGCTTAAGCTTAGACTTTTCTAGTTCCATCGAAAGACGTTCCGCCCTGATCTTTACATGAGCCACTGCAATTTTGTATGGACATAAAAGCAATTTAGCACTAAAAACGAGAACCTTTTGCTTAGGCTTCAGTTGATATAATTACAAGCCGAATTGAGACATTATATAATTGTTTATGGCAGACGCATCGTCAAAGAGGTGAAAAATAGGCATATCCGCTTCCGAAATTCCTAAACGGATAACATACAAACTAACATATTTCTAACTCGCTTCAGACGATTGCTAAATTCGTCGACGTGATCTTATTCCAAGTGCATGAGCAAGCTAGGGTACGGACCCCCAGAATGTCTGGGTCATTCCCCCTTTGCGATGATCAAAATGTCTGGGGCATTCCCCTTTTGCGATGATCAAAATGTTTTTTAAATTTTTTGTTTAAAATCTTATTATGGTGGTGGCCATATTTTGGGTGGAGCCCCAAATGGAGGGCATATGGGGCACCTGTTCCAGCCCTGGTTATACCATTCCGAAGCACACCCATAGTTAGCTAACATCGCTATAGGGTGGCTAAAATTTTGTTTCAAGCAGCATAAAATCAGTTGGCTTTCAAGTAGAATAAAAGTTTTAGAGGGGGCGATTGAGCCCCTACATCTATCACCCCTCTGGCTAAGGGCTCATTCCGAAGTGAAATCCTCGTGACACCCCTATTTATGGTTTCGTATTATGTTTCTGTTTAAATAACCTGTTGTATGTGTCATCCGGTTCCATGTGAGGATAATACCATATTAGCTAAGTAATTATTGTTTGCCTCGCTGTTGTTTTTTGGACAGTTTAAGCATGAATCATCTTTGGTTTAAGCATGAATGCCGTAGTTTACCTATTTGCAGGACCGGAACAGCAAACCCCATACTCGACATGGGGGCACCCCAAAGAGAGGCCCCCACCGTAACAAGATTTTAAACAAACAATTTAAAAAATATTTTGATCATCGCAACGGGCCTTCACCCCGGAATTTTCGGGGGCCCCAACCCTAGCCTGCTCCGACACTTCCTGTTTAGTGTCGGTTTTTTAGGTTTTGCTGTGTTTTTCGCTAATATCGCCTGTTGTAACTACCCCCCACATTTAAAGTTTAGGCTGAGGTTTAGGCTGATACTTAGTTTCGATTTTTTCTAAAGTTAAGCGTATGCCTAAGCTTATTGTGGGAAAGTTCACAATTGACCTAATGTTTATGAGTTTAGGTCAAGCTTAAGGAATAGATTTGAAAGTAGTTTTTGTTATATATTCAGTAAACTGCAAAATTGTATATTTTTTCTGTTTTGTGCAATTTTAATATTTTATATCTCGAGATTAACAACTTAGATCGCAAAATTTTCAGCGCAATAACGCTTGGAAATAAAAGTGCCCACCCTGTACCGCGACTGTTTTATAGGCCCATGCATAGATTAAGCCGGATCGTTTTCTGGAGGGGCTGTAAAAAGTCAGTTTATGCTTTAGACTAAATTTTTTGCTTATAGCTTATGCTTAGGCGTAGACTTAGGAATAGGTTCATACTTACATTTATGCTTAGGCGTAGACTTAGAAATAGGTTCATACTTACATTTATGCTTAGACTTAGGATTACACTTAGGAATAGGCTCATCCTTACATTTATGTTTAGGCTTAGGCTTAGGTTTAGGAATATGCTTATACTACTGTTTCGGCCCTGTTCTATACATGGACCGTTTTTGACTGAATATGACGGCTCCCTCAAAACGGTAACTGGGAACCTCAAAAATGATATCAAAGGATTATATGTTTTAACGACATTTTTGTATTAATTTTGCCCCAAAAAAATTCGCTCGGAGTAAGTCTGGTTAGCGAAAGCGTTCAATTTTGGTGTGCTTCCATCATCGAAGGTCTCTCTTAATTTCTGAGTTTGGGGTCTAACACCAACCCTGCCTCCCCGTTTACCACGGCGTAACCAGATACCCGTTTCCGTTATATCACATAACAGAAAATTTTGTTATTTTGACGCTCACAATTAGCTATAAATCACGTATATATTTATCGAGCAATTTTTCATTACAAACATGCTGCAATTGTTCGAAATGAAATAAAAATTACAAAATTCATCCGAAATGTTAAATTTCGATGCATTTACCATTGTTTTGAAAACCCCGTGAATATTTGCACGCGTCAATTATGTTGGCAGAAAAACAAACCATCTTTGACACTTTGGCCAATGTTACCTTAAGGGCGTAACAGTAGATTAAGCGTAATCCTAAGCCTAAGCGTTGCAAAAATGAGTTCCTAAGCCTAAGCCTAAGCCTAAGCCTACGCAAAAAATGTAAGCCTAAACCCAAGCCTAAGCCTAAGCCTAAGCAAAAAAAATGTAATCTAGAATCTAAACCTACTCTTTTATGTTTTATACTTATCAGTTTTCGTTTCCGTTATTTTTACTATCCGTTTACACACTCTGCGCTCACGATTGCACTGTATTCTGGTTGCGCTGCTGGTCACAAACTATACTTTATCTATGAGTATTTTACTCGTATCGCAGTCTTAACATCGTTTCACTTTAAACTAAAAGTTTAATCGCTTTAGTTTAATAGTTTACTGCCACTCGCGTTTTAGCGTTGTTTGTCATTTTAAAGTTAAAAAAGTTTCAAGGTGACAAAAATTTATTTTTTCTACATTTGGTGCATTTTTTGGTTTACAGAGAGCGCAACAGGATTGGGATGTCAAAGAAATTCATTGGTGGGTGCATACGAGTTTTTATAATTGACATACAGGGCCAGAATTGTTCTAAAAAGAGTAATCAATTGATGTGAGAGCTGACCCCCGCCTTCTTGGTGTTGGCCATCTCTAAAATGGGGCCGCACTTGTTTTTAAATTGGGCCCATGTAAAGATCTGGGGCGGAACGTTTTTCTGTGGGACTAGAGAAAAGATAAGCTTAAAGTTTGGACGGGTTTTTTGCTTGGCTTAGGCTTAGGCTTAGACTTAGGAATATGCTCATTATTCGCTTAGGCTTAGGCTTAGGAATATGGTTATAGTACTGTTACACCCCCTGTTTTTTTATATTGGCCTTAAATTGCATAATTTAAGTGTTTATTTTATTGTGTTCATGTATTATCGCTATCCGCTTGTTGGCTTAGGCTTAGGCTTAGGCTTAGACTTAGGAATATGCTCATTATTCGCTTAGGCTTACGCTTAGGCTTAGGAATATGCTTATAATGCTGTTCCGGCAATGTTCTTTACATTGGCCTTAATTTGCATCATTTAAGTATTTTTATTTTATTGTGTTCATGTATTATCGCTATCCGCTTGTTCTAAAGAAAGAGTATGTAATGACTTTTGCTATATATTTTTTGCCGCCTGGTAAAAGTTTAATGAACTCTCTAAAAGTTTAAACTAAACTTGATTTCAGCTTAAGATATTAACTAATTTTCTAGATTAACTTAAACTGACAGGTTAGATTTGCAATTAAACACTCGTTTAAAATCATGCATATTTTTAGTTTACGCTAAACTTAATGAATTCTTAGATACACATAATTTCTGAGCTGCATTTGTTACTTAAACCAAAAATAAATTATATAACATTAAATTTGTGTGAATTTTGATAATTTTAGTTGAGCTATAATTTAAGTTTAAGCTTTTAGAGAGTAATTAAAAACGAGTTCATTTTTCGTTAAATATTAGTTCTCTTTGCTTTGGCTGGCAAGTGTGTTTTCGTAATAATAAGTATTGTTTGATACCACATAGTCAACCGCTAGTTCAAAAATAAACGTTCAGCCAATAATATTCAAGCGAAACCCTGTTCTGATTTTGCATCCTCCAATCGCATCCAGGTTGCGTATCGAAAACTATTCTCATTGGTTGTTTTTAGTAATAATAGACATTGATTCGGCCCAATTTAGCCATTCAGATCACGACATTATCCACAGTTGCGTTGTCGATTTTTACTCTTCCTTGAATACTTCAATGGCTTCAGAGACACAATTTTCTCGCTTGCAAAGTTCGTTTGCCAACTTTTTTTAGTTTAACGTAATCCTTGCTGCACCCCTGGTTCAAATTCAAGGGTCATTGATGAAATCGGATACCGGGGGGGGCGCCTCGGTTGCCATCCCCCCTCATTGGTTCGCAAAAGTGTTGATTCAGCCGTTAATGCCATAAATATTCACCGTTTTTGTATTTTTAAATTTGTTTTAAAGCTAAAATTTCGAAAAAATGTTCAAAAAATTTGTGAATTTCACGAGGTTAAAAGTGTAAAATATTTTAATTGAATCCATTATTTGAATTCAATCAAACGAAACAGTTACCATTTTGTAATTGTTGTTAATTTATCAGTTTACACAGTACATTGACAAGGACATTTGTTACCATGCCTGTGAGGACTGTATTTTATTATCTTTAAGGCCCCTGTTACTTTAAGAGGCGTCCAAGGTTCTGGTGTGTCTATAAAACAGTAGGTTTAAATTCTAGATTGCCTTTTTTGCTTAGGCTTAGGCTTAGGCTTAGGGATACAATTTTGCAACGGTTAGGCTTAAGCTTAGGCTTAGCGATACGCTTAATTTACTGTTACGCCCCTAAAAGTAACATAGGCCATCTTTGATATATCTTTGATAGATATTTGAAAATTAAAGCATAGTCTACGAAAGGAAAAATGACGTACGCACATATATACCTTTATATATGAATATATAAATATATATATATAAATAAATAAATAAGTATTATTCTAAAAAATTATAAAAAACTAATTTAAGGTTGAAACACAAATATTAATTAGTTAATATTTTTAGTTCAAAAAATTCAAAATCGCATTTTGTGTGTAAAGTTGGACCTTTCAAACAAATAAGACGTAACCGAAAATGTCATAACTTCATTTTAAAACGTTATATGGAATTTTATGGGGCCCACAAATTAAACATTACACCTAATCTGGGCAGTATACATTGTCCAGTAAAGAATTAGTGTAGCGGTTGTTCTATAAATTTCTTCTGCTTTCGTAAAGCGAGTCCACAGGAGCGCAATCGGGATTTTGAAGAGCAAATTACGATGTACCAAAATTGCAAAGTAAGGGGTTTGTTATGTCATCAACAGCAAAACGTGCTAAAACGACTGGGCAACGATTGCAAGCGAGAGTTTGAGTAAGTGTATTGAACAATGCCATAACAGTGGTTTAACAATATTCCTGAGCCTAAGCCTAACCCTAGCCAAAATTTAAACAACAGAATTAGTCTAAAGCTTAAGCTTACTCGATTGCAGTCCTGTAAAAAAGTAGTTACGCCCATGATCTTTACATCGGCCAGGGTTTGATCACCAAATTCGTCCGACTACGTTTTTGAGAGCGAACGAAATATTGATTCGTTCAACGTTGTATGTCAAAGGGACCACGATACTTGGCATTTTTTGACAAGTTTTCGCTGTTTTGTCCAACGAGAACTTTATGGGTTTATTCACCTGAAATGGTTCTATTTTATTTCGTCTGGTCCAACAATTTTGTAATTTTAAATATTTTAAGCAAAAAATAATTGTTCAAAATTACAAAATTGTTGGAGTAACGAAAATAAATAGAAACTTTCAGGCGAATAAGTCGCAAAACTCATCGTTTTGCAAAAAAAATTGCTAATAATAAATCGAAATATTTTCATGTTTTATTAAAGTTCTTTTGTCGCATTTTGCTGGTTCATGTTAACATTGTTTTTGTCTGTTTGTTTGTTTGTTTTTCTTTATTTTGCAATTTTGTTTTCTTGCATTTTTTTGCGTTATTTTTGTAAAATAACACTATTGAGTTAATGAGTTTTGCACAATTTTTTAAGCATAAACAGCGAATGTTTCGCACATAACACATATATTAAATGTAATTTCCGAGACATTGACCCGCAACCAAGTATTGCTTTGAAGGGGGCAACGAAGATTTCCGTTGGGCATTGACAAATTTATCCTAACATATGATTAGTTTATTGCAGAGCTAAACAATCTTCAAATCCCGTAACAGTGGGTTGGTGCCCTCTATTGCTCCCCCCAGGGCTTTCGGCCGCAGATATCTTTTGATATATACAAAATATATAACATATATATTTTTATATATTCATATAAATAAATAAATAAATAAATAACTAAATTTATATATATATAAATATGTATATATATAGTATAAGATCACTGTAAGTATGTCAGAACACAAACATCGATGTTTGTTATTAACGTTGCACTCGTGCAATAACGGGTAATTCATGAAGTATTGACAGAGTCAGATTATTAAATGTTTGGTTCAAGATTGAAGCCATTCGGACCAGGCCCGGGCTCACATTTAGGCCACGTGGAGCCCAGATGAACCGAATTCGCCTTTTGCGTATCTGTGGGACTCCTTATGACAACCCGAATGAACTACTTTAGATTCTGTTGGGGCGTAATGCATTTCATATGCGAGCCCGTAGACAGAGGGGTGCCCGAAGGGCTCAGCCCCTCTGTGAGAATTTTGGTTTGATAGATAATTTTCAACGTTACTTGCAAGTCGTCGGAAACGTTTGTATGTTCTTCCTGGAAAATTTTTTAGCCCCAGCCTGCAGCAAGGTATCGAGCTAACTACCGGCATGTTCACATGTTCAGAAACGATTGCCGACAGTCTGCAACATATATAATCATGTATGTAAGCAGTAAATCGATGTTCTTTCTCTAGACCATAAGTTTTATCATAATAATAATAATAATAATAATAATAATAATAATAAAAATATTTGTCAAACAGTTTTACCCAATTTGTCGACGTAAAAGATTTAAAATCGACCAAAAGCGAACACAAAATCGTTGACTTTTTAATTGTTCAAATTTTCAAATTAAATTTGTGTTCAATTTCAACGAAATCATGACCACAGCGAACAAACGAGACAAATGGGGCGGTAAGTTGGATTTCATTTTGTCGTGTCTTGGATACGCAGTTGGACTCGGCAACGTATGGCGTTTTCCGTACTTATGTGGACGGTCCGGAGGCGCCGCGTTTATGATTCCGTATTTGATTATGATGATATTTGCTGGACTTCCGACGTTTTATATGGAACTTTCGATTGGCCAGTACGCGTCATTAACTCCAGCGTTGTTGTACGAACGCATGTGTCCGATTTTTGCGTAAGTAAAATGCATTTGTTTACTGAGAAAAGTTCTTGTACACTGCAAAAAATGGTGAGTCAAATTGACTGTCTCCGAAACAGGCTCTACGGGATTAAACACATTGGAGTCAAATTCGACTTCGCCAGAGAGTCATATTCAACTAGTATACACTTTCGTCCACATTTAAAGTTAAAGCTTAAGCTTTAGGTAAACGCTTATACACAAAAGCTTAGGCTTGGGTTTAGGTATGTTTTTGTTAAGCTAAGCCTAAGCCTAAGGGCGGAATTGTGCAGAAGACCTTAAGAATTTTGATTGCACGAGAACGTCATGATAAAATTTACTAAAATACGGGGTTTTACTGAAACTAAATTTGCTGTAATGTTTGCACCGGACCAAAAATACCGTACCCTCAAAATGGTTAGTTGTAAAGGTTAATAATACGCAACAATTTTTTCAACTGAATTATTAATAAAAATGAGATCATGGATTGGACGGAACGTAAAGTATGTAGATTTTCAGTTCATATTGTAGCAAATCAAAATGGTCGTATTGTAGCAAATAAACACTGAAATAGACCTTAACCTATCAAAACTAGGGCCAAAGGTACCGGCGCTTTTACACTTCATTTGTCATTAATATTCCCCAGTCTGAAAAGTACTTAAATTCGATAGTTTCGGAATCAAATTTGCAGCAAAATCCCTGACACAAAGTCAAAAATTTTTTTCCAACGAAAAAACCACATTTTTTCCCCAACTATTTAAAACTTTTTTCTCAGTAAAATATTGGTTGAAAATTAAAATTGTTGACAAATTTTTATATTTTCATTTTGGTTTTAAAAAACATCTTGTTCTACGGAATCTTTCACCATTGAACATTTCTTGTGTTTAAGTTGGTTAAGTTAGCCTTCTTGAATTTCTAGATTAGGCTTTTTATAGCTATTTATATGAATTTTTAAATTTTTATATTATTTATATAATTTTAATATTTGGGGGAATAGGTATATGCATGATTATTATATCTGCGTACACTGCATTATACTATAACATGATTATCGCGTATGTCGTTACAGGTATTTAGTTGCTTCATTTACTACATCGTAAGATTTTTTATATATATATATATACTATTATATATATATATATATATATATATATATATATATATATCTTATATATATATATATGTATTTAATGTTTCATAATTTGGGCCAGGGAATTATTTTGATAAGCAATAGAAATTGTAAGGAGGGTTAGTATAAAGACAGTTTTAGGAATGTGGCCCGGAGACATATGTGGAGCAAGGCACCTCAGCCCCTGTGGAAAAATTTTGGCCTCTTATAGAAAAATTTTAACCTTACTTGTAAGTCATCTTAAATATTCATGCCCTTCCTGAAAATTTTAGCTTCTTAGAAGATGAGCTAGCTATGGCCCTGGAAATAGGAGGTACCTAAATTTTTCTAAATATTTCAAAATTAAATACAACTTTAATCTAACAAATGTAAACAATTAGGTTCAATCTGAAATACATAGGGGACATTGCATTCTGCCCTATTCACTTAATTTTTAGAGAATTATATTATTAAATTTTTTAAAATTAAAAAAATAAATAATTATTAAAATAAGTAAGAATTTAGTATTAAAAAAAGAGTAATTTATTTTTATTATGTGATGAAAAAAGATCTTTAGAAGTAGCAATTTGCAGGTCAGGTATTTCCATAAAATTGTACGGTGATAGGCTTTATTTACCGAATTCAAATAGTTAATTTTAGTAATTTAAGAACCACATATTTTAAAAATTATACTTATAGAAAATATAATTTTATAATGACAGTTGTGTGTCTGGATTATTTTTCTTCTGCCTGTAACATTTTATTTTGCCAAGTAAACCAAATAAATATCTTCGCAGCAGGGAGGTACACGGAGGACAACGGGACAAGTTCAGCCAATAAAGAACAGGGCGGAACAGATATAAGCATATTCCAAGCCTAAGCCAAAGCCTAAGCTTAAAGAATAGCTTATTCCTAAGCCTAGGCTTTTGTGTGTGAGTGGCTTATTTTAGCCCAAGTCTAAGACTAAGCCTAAACCAACCGTAAGTTTGGATATTAACTAACTAATTTAGCCTAAAGCTTAAGCTACTTTCAGTCCCACAGAAAAAAACTTCCCTCCATCTTACAGGCCAGTGATTCGAGCTCTATATATAGATTAGAAACCAACCATAAGTATAACGAAGAGATATAGATATTTACAAAGCAAAAGAATAAAGACAACAATCACTAATATGCGAACAGTGTTACGATTGGTCTCATCTGTCTCTAGCTTGCGAAAGAGTGCAGCAGCAGCAAAACACAGACCGCAGCCAAAGCGGGAAAGAGCCAGCCCCCCGAAAAACAACAAACACCAACCATTCAACAAAACCTTATACACCCTTCTTAATGTGACTCTAGTCCTCCTTTGGGATTAGTTGATACTGGAATGATTGACTCCAATGTGTTTAATCCCGTAGAGCCTGTTTCGGAGACGTCAATTTGACTCACCATTTTTTGCAGTGTACGAGAACGTTATCAGTAAACAAATGCATTTTCTTACGCAAAAATCGGACACATGCGTTCGTACAACAACGCTGGAGTTAATGACGCGTACTGGCCAATCGAAAGTTCATATAAAACGTCGGAAGTCAGCAAATATCATCATAATCAAATACGGAATCATAAACGCGGCGCCTCCGACCGTCCACATAATCAGAAACGCCATACGTTGCCGAGTCAACTGCGTATCCAAGACACGACAAAATGAAATAGCTACCGCCCGATTTGTCTCGTTTGTTCGCTGTGGTCATGATTTCGTTGAAATTGAACACAAATTTAATTTGAAAATTTGAACAATTAAAAAGTCAACGATTTTGTGTTCGCTTTTGGTCGATTTTAAATCTTTTACGTCGACAAATTGGGTAAAACTGTTTGACAAATATTTTTATTATTATTATTATTATTATTATTATTATTATTATGATAAAACTTATGGTCTAGAGAAAGAACATCGATTTACTGCTTACATACATGATTATATATGTTGCAGACTGTCGGCAATCGTTTCTGAACATGTGAACATGCCGGTAGTTAGCTCGATACCTTGCTGCAGGCTGGGGCTAAAAATTTTCCAGGAGGGACATACAAACGTTTTCGATGACTTGCAAGTAACGTTGAAAATTATTTATCAAACCAAAATTCTTACAGAGGGGCTGAGCCCTTCGGGCACCCCTCTGTCTACGGGCTCGCATATGAAATGCATTACGCCCCAACAGAATCTAAAGTAGTTCATTCGGGTTGTCATAAGGAGTCCCACAGATACGCAAAAGGCGAATTCGGTTCATCTAGGCTCCACGTGGCCTAAATGTGAGCCCGGGCCTGGTCCGAATGGCTTCAATCTTGAACCAAACATTTAATAATCTGACTCTGTCAATACTTCATGAATTACTCGTTATTGAACGAGTGCAACGTTAATAACAAACATCGGTGTTTGTGTTCTGACATACTTACAGTGATCTTATACTATATATATACATATTTATATATATTTAGTTATTTATTTATTTATTTATTTATTTGAATATATAAAAATATATATGTTATATATTTTGTATATATCAAAAGATATCTGCGGCCGAAAGCCCTGGGGGGAGCAATAGAGGGCACCAACCCACTGTTACGGGATTTGAAGATTGTTTAGCTCTGCAATAAACTAATCATATGTTAGGATAAATTTGTCAATGCCCAACGGAAATCTTCGTTGCCCCCTTCAAAGCAATACTTGGTTGCGGGTGAATGTCTCGGAAATTACATTTAATATATGTGTTATGTGCGAAACATTCGCTGTTTATGCTTAAAAAATTGTGCAAAACTCATTAACTCAATAGTGCTATTTTACAAAAATAACGCAAAAAAATGCAAGAAAACAAAATTGCAAAATAAAGAAAAACAAACAAACAAACAGACAAAAACAATGTTAACATGAACCAGCAAAATGCGACAAAAGAACTTTAATAAAACATGAAAATATTTCGATTTATTATTAGCAATTTTTTTTGCAAAACGATGAGTTTTGCGACTTATTCGCCTGAAAGTTTCTATTTATTTTCGTTACTCCAACAATTTTGTAATTTTGAACAATTATTTTTTGCTTAAAATATTTAAAATTACAAAATTGTTGGACCAGACGAAATAAAATAGAACCATTTCAGGTGAATAAACCCATAAAGTTCTCGTTGGACAAAACAGCGAAAACTTGTCAAAAAATGCCAAGTATCGTGGTCCCTTTGACATACAACGTTGAACGAATCAATATTTCGTTCGCTCTCAAAAACGTAGTCGGACGAATTTGGTGATCAAACCCTGGCCGATGTAAAGATCATGGGTGTAACTACTTTTTTACAGGACTGCAATCGAGTAAGCTTAAGCTTTAGACTAATTCTGTTGTTTAAATTTTTTCTAGGGTTAGGCTTAGGCTCAGGAATATTGTTAAACCACTGTTATGGCATTGTTCAATACACTTACTCAAACTCTCGCTTGCAATCGTTGCCCAGTCGTTTTAGCACGTTTTGCTGTTGATGACATAACAAACCCCTTACTTTGCAATTTTGGTACATCGTAATTTGCTCTTCAAAATCCCGATTGCGCTCCTGTGGACTCGCTTTACGAAAGCAGAAGAAATTTATAGAACAACCGCTACACTAATTCTTTACTGGACAATGTATACTGCCCAGATTAGGTGTAATGTTTAATTTGTGGGCCCCATAAAATTCCATATAACGTTTTAAAATGAAGTTATGACATTTTCGGTTACGTCTTATTTGTTTGAAAGGTCCAACTTTACACACAAAATGCGATTTTGAATTTTTTGAACTAAAAATATTAACTAATTAATATTTGTGTTTCAACCTTAAATTAGTTTTTTTATACTTTTTTAGAATAATACTTATTTATTTATTTATATATATATATTTATATATTCATATATATAGGTATATATGTGCGTACGTCATTTTTCCTTTCGTAGACTATGCTTTAATTTTCAAATATCTATCAAAGATATATTAAAGATGGCCTATGTTACTTTTAGGGGCGTAACAGTAAATTAAGCGTATTGCTAAGCCTAAGCTTAAGCCTAACCGTTGCAAAATTGTATCCCTACGCCTAAGCCTAAGCCTAAGCAAAAAAGGCAATCTAGAATTTAAACCTACTGTTTTATAGACACACCAGAACCTTGGACGCCTCTTAAAGTAACAGGGGCCTTAAAGATAATAAAATACAGTCCTCACAGGCATGGTAACAAATGTCCTTGTCAATGTACTGTGTAAACTGATAAATTAACAACAATTACAAAATGGTAACTGTTTCGTTTGATTGAATTCAAATAATGGATTCAATTAAAATATTTTACACTTTTAACCTCGTGAAATTCACAAATTTTTTGAACATTTTTCCGAAATTTTAGCTTTAAAACAAATTTAAAAATACAAAAACGGTGAATATTTATGGCATTAACGGCTGAATCAACACATTTTCGAACCAATGAGGGGGGATGGCAACCGAGGCGCCCCCCCCCGGTATCCGATTTCATCAATGACCCTTGAATTTGAACCAGGGGTGCAGCAAAGATTACGTTAAACTAAAAAAAGTTGGCAAACGAACTTTGCAAGCGAGAAACTTGTGTCTCTGAAGCCATTGAAATATTCAAGGAAGAGTAAAAATCGACAACGCAACTGTGGATAATGTCGTGATCTGAATTGCTAAATTGGGCCGAATCAATGTCTATTATTACTAAAAACAACCAATGAGAATAGTTTTCGATACGCAACCTGGATGCGATTGGAGGATGCAAAATCAGAACAGGGTTTCGCTTGAATATTATTGGCTGAACGTTTATTTTTGAACTAGCGGTTGACTATGTGGTATCAAACAATACTTATTATTACAAAAACACACTTGCCAGCCAAAGCAAAGAGAACTAATATTTAACGAAAAATGAACTCGTTTTTAATTACTCTCTAAAAGCTTAAACTTAAATTATAGCTCAACTAAAATTATCAAAATTAACACAAATTTAATGTTATATAATTTATTTTTGGTTTAAGTAACAAATGCAGCTCAGAAATTATGTGTATCTAAGAATTCATTAAGTTTAGCGTAAACTAAAAATATGCATGATTTTAAACGAGTGTTTAATTGCAAATCTAACCTGTCAGTTTAAGTTAATCTAGAAAATTAGTTAATATTTAAGCTGAAATCAAGTTTAGTTTAAACTTTTAGAGAGTTCATTAAACTTTTACCAGGCGGCAAAAAATATATAGCAAAAGTCATTACATACTCTTTCTTTAGAACAAGCGGATAGCGATAATACATGAACACAATAAAATAAAAATACTTAAATGATGCAAATTAAGGCCAATGTAAAGAACATTGCCGGAACAGCATTATAAGCATATGCCTAAGCCTAAGCGTAAGCCTAAGCGAATAATGAGCATATTCCTAAGTCTAAGCCTAAGCCTAAGCCTAAGCCAACAAGCGGATAGCGATAATACATGAACACAATAAAATAAACACTTAAATTATGCAATTTAAGGCCAATATAAAAAAAACAGGGGGTGTAACAGTACTATAACCATATTCCTAAGCCTAAGCCTAAGCGAATAATGAGCATATTCCTAAGTCTAAGCTTAAGCCTAAGCCAAGCAAAAAACCGTCCAAACCTTA
>JASANG010002594.1:0-27707 GCA_030248215.1 Enoplolaimus lenunculus
TTTGAAAAATCGGTTGATATTTCCAGTAAAACAGCATAAATATCAACACAAACAGTATCAACATTCAATAAACATGAGAACATTCAAATATAAATCGCATTCGAGAAATCCTATAACGAATATGCGCTGAAAAAATTTCATAACTTTTGGTTTTAAAAGTTCGACGGCAATTTTAAAGATGTTTTTCTGCCAACGCAATAGAGGCATGTAAAATATTCACCGGGATTTTTAAAAATTTTAAAGAAAAAATCGCTGATGCTTCCAAATTTTTATACATATTAGATGAGCTTCGTAATTTATAATTCCATTTCCAAGAATTGTAGCCTTATCTGTATTAATGAAAAATATAACAGAATTTTTGTTATTTCTATATTGGCGGAAACGCAAACGGACAACAATTTTTACGAAATCCGGTTGCACCATTTTGTTTTAAACAAGTAAACTTCGCCCGTTGCTAATCGGAAATCATCAATATAAAGCAGCATCCTGCATAGTTGCAAAGTATGGTGTATTTTAAGAGCATTGTGTTATCACCAGAAAGTTATCAGAGCCCTGAACAATATTTGTCAGAAACGGCTCCAACAGAGTTCATAAAATATTACCATCTGGAATCAAAAGTTCTGAAATATTTTATCGCTGGCTACGCTCTTTCGCAAAAAACCCGATATTATCCTTCCGCAAAATGAAATTCTGGTTTAAACCCCTGACAAGAGCCATGTCAAAACTAAAGTTTCGTTCTTTGCACCGGAATTCTGCGTACGGTTGTTGTACTTTTTCCAGTTGACGAAGTATATCGCATACTTTGCGATATGATGCGTTGATTGCGTGGAATTGTTGTTGCACGCCGTTGTTCTGAATGCGCACATGATGTAATTGGTGCAGTAGTTGAAATGTCTACTTGATTATGTTTACGATGGACTAATTTGCGAGCACGAATGTAGTCAGCAATCAGGATTGTACATTCCAAAATCTATAAAGGCAATGATACAATGATAAATGGTTTATGCTATCAAGAAAGAAATTAAAATTGTCAAGAATTATATATTAACCGCGTCCATCCATTAAAATTCCGTTGTGCTTCGGATGGTTAAATTTTTTTCGCAAGTTTTTTTTTGCTTTGAGAACAATAATGGATCCGTGTTTGGTTCTACTGTCATATTTCAAATCATTGCTTCCGCCATTAATTTACTTTGTGTCTCTCCATAGCAAATATCAGCCGTTCTTTGGTCGGTTCACCTTCGAAAGACGAAATACGACTTGTTACCAGCATGAAATCTTCACGGCATCCACCAAAAGTAAGTATATGCTCATAAGGATAATGTGTGATTATCTCCTGAAATACACAAATTTTGCCAGTATTCTCAAATCCGAATATACGGCATCTATTACAAATTTGTCACTATTACTTTAAACCCTTGGAAAAAGTTAATTGTGAAACTTGAAATTAATACATTACATCTTTTTCGAATCATTATTTATTGTATTTTTACGCAATTTTTCAAATTGACGCTGTAGCAGTTGTTTGAAAACTTTTTACTAAGTGGTGATAAAGTGCTAAATGTACACATCTGAGGATATGGCTCCTTGATTTAGTGCCGAAATTTAGTTTCAGTTATCGGTTTTGCATCGTCATTAAGTAGTAAGTAATGTTACCCTGTCAGCCAAGAAACTTCGGAAACTTTGTATATATTGAGACTTCCAATAGCTCAAGGCAAATTTATACTGCGAGAATGCAAATGTAAATTGTGAACTTTTAACAAATGAATTGTGTTTATTTGGACATTATAAGGTTGATTAGATTGACTATTTTGAAACAATAAAGCGTTTGATAACAAAAACCGGATGTTGATGCGAACAAATTGAAAATATTATTTAAAAACAAAACAATTCGTTATTTTTCAATGTAGTCACACATTTTTAGTGGAAATGTCACTTTTCGCTCTCAATTAATTTAAGGGCAAATTTGCTAACATTTGACCAGTTGAATCGAAAACTAAATTTAATTTACCTTTCGGTCTGGTGCTAACAGTTGCACACCAGATTCGCTAATTGCAATGCATATTTCTTCTTCTGCTCTCCATCGCATCTTAAGTACAAATTAAACGAAATACTTTTAAGGTCAGTTCAGCAAAAATGAGTCCAACGAAAACATGGGATTAAACAGAGGCGGAATGTTTAGTTTGGTCCAAGTTTCTGCGATCTATTCTATCTCACGTTTACACGCAAAGGAAATTTCTGAATGTGAGAAAAATCACACCGGTCATCAAGAAAGGTCAAACTTATTTCAGCAGACCCATCGGGAAACCCTGGATCCGCCACTGAACATGCATTTTTCATCAAACTTTTATTGTTTGAGCTTAATGTTTGGAGGAAGTCGCAAGATTCTGCCTTTGCGCATTTGATGGACTAAAATTTGGAAGCTTTTAATTTTGTTTGCAATCTTTTAAGCCACAATCATTTATGTTTATGTATAACCAGTAAAACATACGGTTGCATTAAAGAGTTGCGATCCAAAATACGGCCAACGGCGTAATGCATTCAAATATACACGAGCACATTCGAATGCAGAAGCGCCGTGCAATTCTTTCCAACGTTGAGCAATTGATGATCTGAAATTAGCAGTTGTTCACATTCTGATTCATTGGTTACAGTTGCAAATGCAGTGAAGGTTGAATAAATGAACAGACACTTGACATCGGCTCTGACATTTTTTTATATGAACTGGCCGGCCACCGGTAATTCACAAAACTCATTACAGAACCAAAGTTTTTTATTTTGTTGAATGGCCCAAATTCCAGCCAATCCGCCAAGCATTTGTTCAAGGCCAGGTTACCAGTTCAATCCTATGGGTCCGCACACAAAAAATTTAATCCTGAAACTTTGTGCAGGGATGTGGAAATTTAAGCTGATTTACAGGCTTTAGAATTATTGATTTCCTGCCTCAAACTGGTTTTCTTTCTTCAAAAACTGAAGAATGTTCGACTCCGCCGTCTTTGAAGAAATGTCATTTTGAGTTTTAACAAATTTTGGCAAAAGGTTTGCCGACTTTAATACGGTTAGGTTCATTTAAACAGTTCGTGTGTACTTGCATTAGGTTATCTAAGTTTGCAATCATTGCAGATGCAATTATTTTCCTATTATGTGATATAATAATGCTTATTACCGTAGTTGCTCGCTCCCATCAAGAGCATTTTCGAGTTCCGGGGGGTAAAATCGTCGAATAAGTGCATTCAGTTGATCACTTGAGTCTTTGTAGTTGCCGTAATTTATCTATAATCATGTCATTTACAGTAAATTGTACTTCTGAAAAGCTTGAAAAACTTATTCAAGACTTTGTACTGATGTGACTCCCGATACCATTTTTTGCCAACCATTTTGTTTTTGTTTGCTCCAAACTGGGCCATTAAACGAGTCTTGTCGGATTTCGGCTCCAGAGGAACAATGATCTCTTTTGGTCCCGTTCCGACAAATTTTCGCCGACGTTTCTGGCTGTTTCGGCATTGAACTTTTATATTTTATTGTAAAAGTTGTATCGTTCAGCGAAATTGTTTTGCATCGTTTTGACCGCTTGGTTTCGCAACGCGTCTGGATCAACATTTGGCCTAATTTGTGAGTAATTTTCGGGTTTACCTTACATTTGTGTGGCCCGTTTTGTCGTGCGAGACTTGATAGTGGCTTGTACTTACTTGAGCTATACAACCGACTAATTGAATTGCTAACAGCGGAGTTGCTGGAAAATCATTGTTTCGAATAGCAGTTGCCATCTGATAACATTGCATTATTTTGTCCTGTTCTGTTTCTGACTTGATGTGAACGCGAAAGAAATATCTGAATCAAGATACTATTAAAGAATAATCATGTCAATAGTTAAACGCCATTTTAAGGCTTTGCTCGTTTCAAAAATAATCTTCCAAAATGTATTTTTCTCTGTGGATAAACTCAAAAATGAAAGCGCAATAAAATGATACAAAACATTTTTAGCATTTCTGTAAACGCTGATTTAGCAAAAATATAAACGTTTTTGCAAAACCTCTTAAGTTTCTGTTCTGTGCCTTCGTCGAATGCCAAACAACACAAAGACAAAAACTTCGACTAAAAATCGCCTCAAAAGTGCATTTCGAATTTTGCGTTTTGAAAAACATTTATTTGAATGCGAAAACGTTTTCACAAACACTAAAAAGCGTTTACACAAATCCTTTTGGAGTTTTTGATAGATTTTGTTTGAGACACAAAAAAGTGTTTAATTTAGCCAGTTGCTTTTGACAGGACCAGAAACGACACCTAATAAAGACAAATTGGTCTGGGTGCCGGGCTGATGTTGCGGCTATGAATTGACGACCATCAAAAAATAGCAATGTATTAATCACACAATTTACCGTTTTTTCAACGCTAAATGTATCACTTTATTGTTTGGAAATTTTCCCGACTTGTTTTCCATGAGTTTGTTTTCCCATTCGTAAATTATATCACAGAGCTGTAACAAAACTACCCAGGCATTCGCATTCCCAAATTATTTGTTCTGACAAACTATGATAATTGTTCGTCTCCTTACAACAGCCATCAATTACTCACAGGTTTTAATATTGACCAACTGCTGGTAGATTTTAAATTTGGTTAAGAAGAGCAAAACAGATGCGAAAATGTGTCGAATTTAAAATCACACCATTCACTGGTTAGAAAGATTGAATATTTATCACCAGCTGGTCATAATAAATCAGTAAATATTAGTAAATAAGTAAATAAAAAATAAATACAATGTTCACATTATTCTTACCTTTGTTTTGCCGTCCATTCGATGATAAAGTCCGTCAATTTGAGCGTCTTCATGAAACATTGTCCACCCTCCTTCCAGAGAACTCGTCAACCCGGAAGTGCAACACAACGTTCGAAGGCATTCCGAGACTGTCGACGAACCATCGAAACCGACCAGCTGAAACAAAAAATTAGAAATGCGCATAAGTGGGACCGGAATATACAACGGTGGCATAAGCCATTGATGTCAAATACAATTTTTTAGTAATTTTTGAAAAGGCATTTTTTCACGACAGCGGCTTCTTGCTTTGCTCCGGCCACGGCGCCATTCCCGTAACGTATGTTTAATCTGTTATCATGAACACAATGCAAAAATATTGTTGCCTACACAATTTATATCAATGTATGCACAGTTAGCAATGCCTTGTGAACCGCGTGCCTAAATGACATGGTTAGAAGAATAGAACATCAACGACCATATTCTCAGCTAAGCAGGTTTCCACCGGAATTTCTGTTTCGGTCCAAAATCTTATCAAATTTCAATTACTGTTCCTGCATACAAATATGCAGGAATTGAAAATTTACGGATTTTAGTTAATTCATAAACCTCTGAATATCGGAAACTTTGTTATTAAAAAGTAGTTAATTGCTGCAATTGATTCAATTTTGTTAATAAACTTTTAGATTAAACATCTTTTATGACAAAATAGCAGAAAATTAGCTTGAGCCATTTGTTGGCCATTTACGCGATAGTTTCCATTTGGCAAATGAACCGGAATCGAGTATGGTTTTGAATGCTCATAAGGTTTCCGCGTTAACAATGACAGCGTTTCCATTCGTGACAGCTTGGTTTGACGTGGGCAATTTTCAAGGCTTCGTTCCAGCGTTTTTTGACAAAATGACGCGTATTTGCCTTGTTCGCTGCTAAAAATAGTGTAAAATGATGTTATTTGTAATATTTTAAATTTACCAACAAATTTACCATGATAATGCAATGTGAACGGTGTTGGCGAATAGCAATACCGACTAATATATAACTTTATAATCAACTGATTAATTGCATCAGCGATTGTGAGTGTAGCGAGCGAGAAAATTGTTTCGAGAGCAGAAATCCCAGTCTAATTTGTAACCCTTAGCAAAATTCCTATTTTTGTGTTGTCCCTCGCTGACACTTGACACAAAGTATAAATAAACTGTAAACGATTGCTGTTAATGGACAGTAATTGAGTTGGAAACTATAAAGACACATTTGAGGGTTTTTAATTTTACGGATAATGTAATATTAAACGCAATGGAAGTTGTTCATTTAGCAAAACACGAAATTAAGTAACTTGGATACTCTTGTCTATGATTGATCATCGATTCTCGCTTGTTTTATACGGACTTACTTGACACTTGCATATCGTTCGAGTTGCTTTCGTAACAGCCACATCACTGAATACTGATGCGGAAGAAACAACGGAAGTGAGAGAGCCAGGAGCTGCCATGCCTTAAACATTCCAAATTAAAATCACAGAAGTAAAGCTGAAGTTGTTCTGTTGGCCGTATGAAAGTCAACTTAAAGGTCAAATTTGTGAGATACTGTAATTATTGTTTCCGATGTAAACAAAAACTGTATTCGATGATTAATATAAATAATGTTTTAATAAAAACAGCGTGATACGTGAGACGAAAAACCAAAACTAACAATCTCTAAAACCAGCCAACACACCAACGCCATCCCACATGTATCATGAGAGTTCCAGCTTCTGTATGAATAAAAATATACCTGCAATGTCGAACGGTTTGCTGAAGTCAACTTTATCAGCTGACAAAATAGTTCGTCTTGCAGTGTTAAGCAATGAGCAACTTGTCCAATTGCATTTTGAGCCAAATCCACGTGATAATCAACTGCAGATGGTTGCAGTGAAACGTTGCTGAACAGATGACAACACTGAAAAAACACAACAACAAAAATAATGTATTTCAAAATCATTCAGCTGTGGCATTGTTTCCAGTACAACGACAGACCAGTAAATTTATGCAAAATGGTTTAACAAAATAAGTGGAACGTATATATCCACGCTGTAACTTTTAGTGACTTGATTTTAACTTAGAATGAGTTGAATACATTCAGCGATCAGAGCTCTGTATTAGGTCTATCAGAACTCTGAATTTTCAATTAATTGAACTCATTCTGAATAAATTACTCAAATTACCCTGAACTTAATCAGTTCAGAGTGAATTAATAATTACTGCTATTAAGAAATAAATTACTTTGTACAAATTTATGGCTTCTTTGCGTTTTGTGTCGTCTTTGATTGACGTCAAAGGTTCCGGTATGGTTGGATCATCGTCTGAGATTAAATTGTTCGACCATAGTTCACTGTCTGAAGATTCTCAAGTATTCTCATTCAAATATTTTGTACAACAAGCAGAACTTGTTGCTGTAACTTTCTAACCAAAACAACGACAAGTAGGAATCGCTTGTTTCACGATTTAACCGTTTATTACATGAATCTTTTCTATGTCATCTCAAAACTACTTTAATGATAGAGTTCTATTCCAGTGACTGGAGTGTGGAATGCGGTTACTGTCACCACTCAATTATAGGAGTTTGACGATCGAGCCCGAGGCGGCGCTCACGTCTTGTAGTGATTTAGTACGATGTATACGTGTTGCAATTGTTAAACACTGTGTGTTCTGTATTAATTAACGTATATACGCTGCTCTGAGTTGCCCGTAGTGAACTCCATGTGACACTGGGTTCCAGTAATGAAGGCATTTGTTATACTCACCCGGACTGCCATCATCTTCCATTAATTTTTGCACCAATTTTTCAAACGCCGTTCCCGCATGTTGACCTCCAGTTGATGCCAACTTCAAATGATAAAGCCATCGTTCCTATAAATTAAACCAGAATTAAAAGACATGGCTCGGTAAATAATAGTTTAATGTTGTTTCATTGACCAAACATTTATTTGAACAACGATTATTTGAAAATTTTGGAACGCAACATTTGAAAAAAATCCGCTCCATTCACCATATTAAAAACGTTTATTTCGATGTTGCTTGAAAACAAAACCTTGGCTGGGTTTCTAAAATTGTACTTAATTACTTAAATCGTAGACAAAACTAAATGCATGACTTTTTCTACAAAAACAAAGAAATGATGATTGTAAAGCCAGTGCCGCAGGAAGGAACGTAAAAAATATGCTTTTCATCAGAGAATCCTTGGGTCTGTAATCATAATTAATCCGAAGATGGTAGAACTTTTAGTCTGTACCAGGTCATAATTTCAATGGCTTACGTTTTACTTATCTTAAGTGAACGTTTGGAAACGTGATATTAACTTAATAATTGTTCAACGAATACTTTACTATTTGTATTTTAGGAAGACTTCACAAAAGCAACGAAATTTCCTTCATCTGTCGATGTAAACACATTAAACTTTTTTCTGTTTGTTACTTTTTTCTCCGGTAAACTTTCAATATTCTTCTCGTCTAAAATATCTCTTTATCTGTAATCAGCTTCTTCGTTTTCACAATTTGAATTTTTAAATTTAAGCCTTTCAGCAACAATTAACTACGATAATTAGTCAGGGTTAAAATCAGCTCTTGATCCCGTCACCACGTAATACAAACTGATGCTTAATCTGAGGCTCAGGTCAACGTTAAGGATATGCCTGTGGCTAAAAGCCTTCTGGTTAAATGTGGGGAAATGCACAAGAGGAGACGAGCAAACCTTTTCTTCCCGACAGAGAAGTACCAAATACGTGGGTTCTTGGTTTATTGGTTGAATGGATATTGAACACGAATTCTGTGACTCATCATAACAACCGTCTCCATCAACGGTGCGCATGTCATCGCTTCCTGAATCATCGGAAGATCGTGCAATTTCTCCAATTTGAGCACCTTGAAGTGAAATCTGACCGGAAGGCATCTATAAACAAAATTGCAAAATTTTAAAATCACCAAATTTAAATAATTTTAAATTAAAAAATTTTCAGCAAAGAATACTCACATTTTTGGATTTGTTTACGCTCTCTTGCTTGGTTTCCAGGGGAGAGTACAGTCAGGAACAGGTCAGATACCCCAAAACATTCCGTACGGATACAAACTGTAGTTTTAGAGGCTTTAGAATAACTGCGAAAATCTAAAATTGTTCTCGCTCACTGCGATGGCCTGTGACAAACTTTCACGTGAAGGAGTTACGCCCCCTCGAAACAAAACCCTGACAGCGCTCCCCGTTGGTTTCAATTCAATTTGGTGTGGTAATTGAAACAAACTTTACTGGAGGTCTGTTGGTTTGGCAAATCTCGGAATGTAATTTCATTTATGAGTTTTGTAGCCAATCGCTATTAAGTATTTAAACTGGGAACTTACCGTATCCGTTGCTGATTTAAAAATAAAATCGCTATTAAGTATTTAAACTGGGAACTTACCGTATCCATTGCTGCTTTAAAAATAAATAAATTTCGATCCATAAGCAAGCACCAACAACGCTTTGAATGCCCGTATTTGACCTGAAATCTAATATAATGTTTCCAGTTTTCAGCCTTTATTTTCCGGCGTTGTTGAAAGGTAAACTCAGTTGTAGCCTTAGTGTGTGTGTTGGGCAAACGTACAAGAAAGCTGAAAATCATTTTAAGCAAACTGAACAGGTGTACGGCAAAAATTGGGAATTGCTTGCTTTGCGAAAAAAAGAATGGAGCTGAGCTGGTTTGGTACTAGAAATTATTTGGAACGTAAGTTGCTAGAAAAAACTGAAAACGGTACTGTACGCAAGTTAGGGTTGCGCTATACATATCGTGGGACGCGGTCAGTCATCGCCCCTCACCATACTTTTCGCACCTGCGTAACTCACGTACGATACCGCACGATGACGTGCGATGACGGACGGCGTCGTTTTGCATTCCATCTTAATTGAAGGTATGCCACCCCCTATTTCAACGCCTGTGAAAATACACGAGTCTAAACATCAAAAGGGTTGCGCTATACTTTTATTGACGTGTCCGTCACCCGCACGATACCATCCGTCACAGTGCGATATCATACGCAAATAACTGACGTACAAAAATGTATGGCAACAGACGGTGACGGGCGCCGCCGTACGGGTTACGGATGGTGGCGGACGGCGCCGGACGTCAACAAAAGCATTAATGCATTATTGATTTGTTTCGCTACTTTGAGTGTCTGTTTACGTTAATAAAAAACGCTTTCAGAAATGAACAACGACTCGCTACGTACGGCTCTGACTACGTACAGCCTGTCCTATTATATGAAAAATTTCATTTTGCTCCTGAGCCGAATTCGCAAATTCAATTTTGACATTTGCTTCTGCTTTAAACCCCTTATGAATCCAAGTGCGTACTTTTGTGAGCCATCCTTTGATAGCACCAGATGCAAGTTTTGGACTGGCAGCAAGTTTGGCTGCGGTATGTGATTTCAAGGCACGTTGAAACGCTAAAACGAAAACAACCAATAGTGTACAACTTTTAGAGCAAAGCCGAGTAAAGCACTTAACCTTTCTCACATGAATATTTGAATTTCACATGAAATGCAATTTCAAGGTGAGATTCAAACCCCAATCTCACGAATGGGAGGCGCTTACGTGACCACTGAGCTATAGGAGCTTGACGCTCGAGCACGAGGGGGCTCTCACGTCTTGTAGAGATTTTACACTGCGCATATAGGTTATAAATGTTAAACACTGCTCACTGTTTGTGTATCGCTCGCACATTATCGTATTTACTTGCTCATAGTATACTTTATGAGTTAAAGGGTTAAAATCATGTTTACAGACTCGGATGTTTTTTGTGAAAACAGTGAAAAAAGAAAAGGTTTAAAAAAACTGACATTTTGCAATTGAAAATTAAAACGGTCAAATTTTTACTTTTAATCCAGTCTTCTGTTTCGTCTTTCACGTCAGCGGTGAGTCGGTAAACACCTTTGCCAGTTTGAAGCTGTTAAAAAACAAAAATATAAACAATTTAACCGCAACGCACTTAGCTGGGTAGTGTAATTGTCCGGACACAGTTTCTGCGATCCTGTTTTGTGTCCAATGACAAGTGAAAATATGTGGACATTTCGTGTGACCCACTCCAAATTGTAAACAAAACGTTTTTGACTTGCACCTCCAAACGACAAGAATAGCGGCGCCTTAATTGTGTGGAAAAACGTACAGGTGGCAAAGTTTGTGGTTTGTTTGTGATCAGATAAAGGAAAATTATAATTGCCAACTAAAATATTCACAAGTAAAAGTTAAAATTATTTGAAATGACCTCATTTTACCTCAAATCCAAGACCGGCGCTGTCTTTTAATTTTGAAACTGAAGAAATATCAGACAGCGCAATTCGACCGATTGTTTTTTGTTTGTGTTCATCCTGCTGAAAAGTATAACAATATTAATATTAATAATAATAATAATAAATGATAATAATAATAATAATAATAATATTTGCTTAAAATTAACTCGAATGCATTTCATGAATATTATGCGGGGTTCACTATAACCGGGGCAGCTTGGGACACTTTTAGTCCCTATTAGACTATTGGATCACATTTTGTCTGCTTGTAGACCCATATCGTATTCAAAAATTCGTATTTGTCTGCTAATATCATGTGTAGTTCACGTTTTGTCCTTCAATATCATATGATATTCGAGGTATTGTCTGCGAATATCATATGATATATTTTAAAATGTCTGCATATTTGAGGTAACATACCCAAATTGTCCTATTGAATATCATATGAAACTAGAATTTGAAATTTGAATTTTTGAATTATGAAGCTGTGGTTTTAAGCGATTTTGTGTCGGAAACGATTTGCAGGCATGTATTTGGTAGTTAAAGCACGTTTGTGCCTCTGCCGTCCAACTTTACATTCATTTATTAGTACCCAAAGGTTTACACTGTCCCGCTGAATATCATATGATATTCGTTGAAATTTTGGAATATCATATGATATTCGCATAAATGTCCGACAGTGTCACGTGACATACCGTCCCTTGTACACATTGATCATTTGAGAGCGGTGGTTTGTAAGCGAATGTCATATGACATTCGAGTTTTGTCTGTTGACCCGATATAAGTGCCCAAATTTTAACGTTGACTCGAATCAACATGGTACAAACCGTGTCCCGCCTGGCCCGGTTATAACGTGAACCCCGCATTAACCCGGTGCTGTTAATACCCAATCAGAAAACGGGTTAAGTTTGAATGCACATTTAAACTTTCTATTTTTAATTGCAAAAGCAAACTTATAATTGTTGTTTGATCCTTTGAGATGTAAACGCAATAAAAGAGAATAAATAAATAAATAAAGAAAGTAAACGAAAAATAAATAAATAACGAATAAATAATTGAGTAAATGAAAATAATTATATTTCATTGCAAACACATACCGGTGTTTTGTAGAAATACAAATGCGACTCGTCAATAACAAACCATCTTCGTTTCCAGCTTTTCATTCGATTATCAGTCATTTTGTTCAAAAATCCACTTTTGGTTTCGCTTATTTTGGTTTCGTTCGAAGGTCCACCTAAAATCAACTGGAAGTTATATTAAATTTGTGTAACTCATTTGAACCAGAGTCTTATCTTTTTTTCGCTGTCAAAATTCTAAATTGAGTAAAGTACTGGGTTAAAAATACAGAACGCTTTTCATGTTTTGCAAAAAAGAATTTCAGTACTACTAAAATAACGTTTCTGTTTGTCGGCTCATAAAATACCACTGAACGACCTCGGCTACAAACCCGAATCATCAGTAAACTATCAACGAACTTAACCCGTCATTAACGCTTCCATTGTGTCGCCTTGCGTTGCAAAACAATGCAGCGATCGTTGCATTGCACTTGTGTCATTGGTTAATCCTGCAGGATTTGGCATACTGGTAGTAAGTGCATGCCAGTTGCCAGAAGGATGCACAACTGCACCATCGTCACTTTCATATTCAACTGCATCCGGCGGGACTGCATAATCTGCTTCCGGGTCGTTATATCCGCTTCCAGATAACTTTGAAATATCAGGACCCAGACGGCTTTCAGTCTGATTATGGAAGTTGTCCTCATCCGAGGATGTCGAGAGCTGATTTCGACATAAACCTTAATTAAAGCATGAAAATTAAAATGACAACGATTATGGGGGTTTACGAACGCCCCTGTGGCGAATATTTTCGTACCCAGAGTAGTATAATGCAACATAACAACGCTATGTTCAATGTTAGCAAAACTTTTGCTCTTGTCTTCAAATCGTTTGGTAATAATTTTTTTCCAACTGGGCACCAAAAATCGCATGTTTTTGGGGTAAACGCCTGGCATTTTTTTCATTGCCGCCCGTTATCACAATCCTAACGTTGAAAACACAAATAAACACTCTACTGTAACGCGTGTCTATCGAAATCAGGCGGAAAAAGCTACGATTATTTCAACAACTTTTTTGGTGGAAAAAATATTTATGAAACTGTACGGATACACAGCTTTTTACTTTCAAACAGTTTATATTTTAAACAGATTTTCTAATTCGGTGATGTTTTTACAAGAATTACGGACATTTGCAACCAGGAAAAGAGCAGCGAATACATCAACAACGTAAAGAATTAAAAGTAACCACGCGGATGAGAATCCAAACACAATTTTAGCATTAAATCCTCATTTACCATTATCGCGAGAGCTGAGTGGAACACGAGATGTAAGATGAATGCTGTTGTTTGTTGATTTTGGCATTGATTTGTGCCTGCTCAAACCGCAGGCTGCTGCACTACGCGCACTCTCAGGCTGTTGAAATGGTAAACTTAAATTTTTACCTGAAAATTAAAATTTGATTACAAAAATTTTATTGGTTACGAAAAAGTAGAATTGAGAATTTAAGAAAATTTGGAAATGTTGTGATTGCACCGTCACATATGACGTCGATCATATGTTTTCATTAATAAAATGTTCGTTTGAGCTTTGGAACTTACCGCCCAAGATCAATTCTAAATTATGTGATGCAAATATCTGAAAACTTCGAAAACTGTGGCTAGAGAATTTGCACAAGAACTGACATTTTACATGAATACAGTAACTTGCAATTCGAATCAGCGTAAGATCAAATGTTGCACAATTATTTAACTTTTATTTATCGCCGCCTCTTAACTTCGGTACATACGCGCCAGTAAATACGTGAGCAAAAATTTCAGGAACCGAAAAATAGCATTTAATTTGAAAAATATTGGATCTAAAATGATTGAAAATATCAAAATTTTATTTATGAGGCGATGGAAACAAGGTTTAATTTTGAAAAATGACCATCTTTTTAATTTAGAATAACGAACAATTTTTAACATTGAGAAATATACAAAATTTTTATTTTTTTAATTCCAATTTGGAACAGGAACAATTTTGAATTTCGAGAAAAGAACAAATTATTAACTTTTGAAAAAAGTTTTTTAATTCAAAACTGATTTACCCGAAGAATATGACGACACTCGATGCATTGAGTTGTTCGAAATAGCGCCAGCAATAGACAACTCATATGATCCTGAATCATCCGCGCTTCCGCCGTCCGTGTTGCTGGTTTTTGATTTTTTAATTCTTGATAATTTCTAAAATAAATTAACGTCTGACAAATCTAAATTTATTAACTTAAATGTTAAATGAACAAATAATCAAAAAGATGCGAGCAACGTTTGCTTTCTACGCGAAAAAATGCAAATATAAACAAATCCAAGAAAATCCCTATTCACACTTGCATGTATTTTGTAGCAAGAAATTGTCGTTGGGCTTCTGCAAATTTGAAATATTTTTCTTTCATAACTCGAACGTGAAAGTTCCAACTGCAAGTTATCACCACAGATTTAATGAAAGTATCGATATAAATCCCCAGTCAGTGGTAAAAGTTTTTTTGCAGCGATAACTCTCGACTCTATTTTAACGTTCATGGTTTGGCAGAAAGAACTTTAGCTGAAAATTGCAGTTGCAAATTTTGTTGGAAATCCGTTAATGAATTATCCAACGCATGTCGCAACTGAATGTTGTTGCAATAAAAAATTTACACACCCAAGTTGTAGTTGCAGATTTTAGATGCAGAAACCTGTACATTCAAATTACAACTGCGAGTTCGCGATACAGAAACATTATGGCTGAATTAAATACACAAATCGCGTTTGGTAAACATTATTGAATTTTATTAAAATTATTACTCGCACGTCACACGGTTTTAGCAGTCTTGCAAAACACTTGAAAGTTTCAAACGACCCAAAAAAGTGATCAAAAAACCTCTTTTTAAACTGGTTAAATGGTATCTTAGCTAATTGATAAACCATCGTCGTAGCCAGGGTTTCAACTCTCTGGATGGTATAATGGATTGGATATGATAATTATTTACCCTTTGACGGCTATTCTAAAGTTTACAAATGTGTTTTTATCTTGTCATTTTAGACATTTTTGGACGAAATATATCCCCTCAAATCATCATCTGGTATAATTCGCCTAAGAGTTGAACAAAGGTGACGCTTATTCCTAGCTGGCGCTGCCAAGAGCTGGAACTCATTTAGTAATTTACAATTGTTTAATAAAAATATATTCTTTAAAATCAGTCGACCCATTAAAGCTTTTCAGGCGATGTTTGATAAGATTTGCAGGCTGCGTGACCTTATAGAACTTGAGGTTGTTAAGCGCCGACAAAATCGTATTTTAAGTCTATTTCAAGTACCTGATTGTTGTTACCGCTTTTATAATTTTTAAATTTTGTTCTGATTTTAAAATTTAAAAAACTAAAAACTGACGTCAGTTTAGAACGAAAATGTTGTATAAAACTTTTTTTTACTGTTTTTACTTAAGTCTGCAAATGCAATGGATTGAAGTGAAATTTTTGGCCCAAGGGCGTAAGCAGTGGTGTTCCACTGATACCTGGTTCCCTAGCCATTTTTGCCACGAATTCTATTTACTTTTTCAGTTGTTGACGAAACAAATGACCGTTTCAGAATTTCTTATGTAAACGTAACCCAGATTCCAAAATTTTTACCTATGCTCTTGTTTGACCGAAACATAATGTAAATATGAGAAAATGAAATAATTTAATTTTGAGCACTCAATATATATTTAGAAAATTGATGCATTTCGCAAAATCAACCTCGTTCTAATGAGATTTTGACCAGTTTTTTGAAAAAGAATTTTGCTTTCTCAGTTTCCAAATCTCCCAATTTATTCTGTGTTCGAGTGGTCAAGCCGTTACACTTACAATGAGCCAATTTGTGCGTAACTGTTGTGATTAACAAAAATTAGAATTATGGAACAAAGTGCGCTTGAAGTCCACAGTAAAACTGAGTTTAATTTTGCATTGAACTTTGACGAACCCCTTGACAAGTTGCATAAACAGGCAGCGCAATGTTGCTCCCTAACGCAGTTGTTGCCGTCTGTTTTGTTTTGGCGGATTGAATACTGCAAGTTCCAGATCCTTTTGAAAACGATTCATAAACTGAAAAAATAATACAGTTTGGAGATTAGTCTCGTAATACTTGTAACTTAACAGTTTTCTATTTCATAAACTGTAGGCATCAGCGGTAAGTACAGACAAAAATGGCTTACAAAGGAACAAATATGTACTCACTCAGAAACCAGGGTAAAAGAAAGATAAGTAATTGACAAATAAAAATTCCATAAATAAAAAAACAAATATAACATTTACACCTGAGAATATTGACGATGTTCGAACCTTGGGTTCGTTTTGTACTGACAAACACAAAGTTGCAACATCATAAATGCGATTCTCCTGAAACAACAAGACTTACAATATAACCAGCAACAATCAATTGGAAATGAATTTTAAACCAAATCTGCCCAGAACAACATTTTGATTATATCGAAAACTCAGTGAATTTACAAACAAAATACATTTTAAGCAGTGCAGGAAACTTAACTGTTTCAATTCAATCTGGGTCTCTCTACACGTACAATACGTTACGGTTGTTTTCCGACAGCCCCTTGGGATCCAAATTTATTTTCAAAAGTTGGACAAATTATATATCATCTGACGCTGTTTGCAGAGCTGAATCGAGTGGTGTTAAATTTTCAGCAATCAGAAATCTGCTTATCGAGTTGTTGTCAAATAACTGACTTGGCGCTGCCCACGATCATGGTTCGGCGCCAAATTCCGTTATTTGACAATAACTCATTGGCCAGACGTCTGAATCTTGTAGCAAAGGTTCAATTCTGAAATCCATTTAAATATTCATATGCTGCAATTTCGCTCTTTTAGGACATACCAATAACACATGGTCACTGTTAATGTGAAGCATGTAAATTAGTTACACGTTATCTAAAAACGTTATTTTACATCATATTTAGCTGCAAAATACATTTAAGAATCGTTTATTATTTTCGCATCTTTTCATTTTTCCATCCTACTCTGAAATCCTACTCTGAAAAAATGTAAAAAATGGAAAAACCAATTTTCCGGTAATTTTTTCCAACCAACAACCCTGCAATACGTTGTAAGCAATAACTTGGGCTTAACAATAGGCTTGGAAATAGATTTATACTTGTACACAAGCTTAGGGTTGGGCATAGCGCATAGGCTTAAGCTCACGCTTTCTTAACGGTTAAACAGGATTTCTGTAGCCAACCCCAAAACAGATCTGCTATCAAATCACATAACACATTCTGCCTTTAGTATTCAATCAAAAGTCTAATCTCAGCCAGGGCAGTTGAAAATCCTCCACAACGAAACATGCAAAATCTGTCCGCAATTTTTGTGTTAAATGTTTTAAAATTGACAACACGAAAGTTTAGTTTTGCTGGTATTTAAGTTTGTAAGCGAGACCTTTATATTTTCTAGATATATCAACAAACAGCCCTGACAAACACCACTGTTCCCGCAAGCCGGTTACAACCCGCTCAGCCTATTATAATGTGTTTCAAAATATGAAAGACTCGATGCTTCTGAAGATATTTCAGTCTGGATCGTTTTGTTTGAAAATATGATTTGCCTCTTAAATTTTACAGAAATTTGTAAACAAACTAAGATCCGCATCTGCCTATGAATTCGGCGCCTGATAGTAAATGCTTACCCAAGAAGGTATTCGATGCTGCGGGGGTGCCGGCGGTGGAGATTGAGGAACATCGTCACCGTCAACGATACACATTTCGCCAGACTCCAGGGGAGACAACATTTGTCCACGATTTTGATAATGGCCCCCGCTGTGTTGTGGCGTAGACAAATTGCTTGTCTGTTTAGCTGGTGAAACTTTTAATGGTGAACTGTATTTCGGAGTTTCATAGCGATGTTCGTAATTGTTTTGCTTACAGCAGTTTTCAGTGATTGCAGTTTTAGCAAATTCTCGCCGTACAGGAGATCTTTTAACGTTGCCGGAATGTCGTTGTTTGCTTAAAATTGTTTCACCAGATTCTGAAGATATTTTGCCTGATTCAAATTGTATTTGGCGACGAGAAAACTGATCCGATTCGTAGATAAGAGAATCTGCACTAAAACAATCATTGCTGACGTTTTCACTAAGCAGACGGTCAGCATTTGATAAAGGATTTCTATAGCGAATATCACAGTTATTCGGCAAACGAGTTTGATCATCTGAACCGCTGGATATTCGCAAAGCAGCGCAAGTTTTGCTCATTACAGGGTTAATTTGTTTTGCTATTTGTTGTTGTTGTTGTTGTTGTTGTTGTTGTTGTTGTTGTTGTTGTTGTTGTTGATGTTGTTGTTGCTGCTGCTGTTGTTGTTGCTCATTTTTCCATTGAGTATCGAGTTTGTTTTGAGCTGATAATCGATGTTGTGACAGGTTGCCATAGTTGCATTGTTGATCAGAATCATTGTTGTTGTTGGTGGTGTTGTAGTTCTTGTTATTGTTACCTTTGTCATTTATATTATTATTGTTGTTGCTACTGTTATTGATGTTGTTGTGGTTGTTGTTTTCAGTGTCACACTGTTGCGATTGCTGATAGCATTTGCGAGGAGTTGGACGAGGTTTTCGTGTTGCAACATCGATTTGTTTCGATTGCGTAGTGTTTTTTCGATCGTTGCTTGTATTTTTGTTTGTGTTGTTGTTGCTGTTGTTGTTGTTGAACGCATTTACAGTTGAAATTTGCTCAGAAATTGTTTCTTCTGGTTGGTAATAATGGTTGCTGTTGCGAATATCAGATGTTCCAAGTTTAGCAGTTGGAATGTCTTCAGTGTCGATAAGTTTTGAAAAATTTTGAGTGGACTGAATCAATTGCATCGAAGTTACAGGGGTAAATCCAGCAGTATTACCTGTACTATAGTGAGGGCTTGCACTGTCGCAATCCAGCTCAATCCACGCTTGTTGTGGTTGTCTAATGAGGCTGCGAGACGCTAATGATGGAACGACAGCGTAGATTTTGTTGTTTGCCAATGGTGAACCCGAGAACGGACAGAGCGCGACTCTCCGATTTGATGACCAATAATTGCTATTGCAGCTTGAATCGCATTCGATATTATTGCAGTCGCCTGCTCCGAATGGTGGGCTACATGGACAACCAGTAGCCTCTTGATTACGTTGAGGTGATACTGGAAAATGGCGACGTCGAATTCGATCTGAAAACGGATGGCGTCGAACTTCTGGAATGACATCATCGACGTATCGTGATGTCGCAGCAATGATGTCACTTTGAGCCAATGAATGATCAGCTGCTGTTTGCTGGTTGGTTGATTTTTGTTGGTGGTAGTGATGTTGTTGTTGCTGCTGTTGCTGTTGTTGCGATAAATGACGTGGATGTTGAAGGCGCCGCTCAAGGCTGCCGTTCAACGAACGACTTAAACGATTTTGAAGCACCAGTTTGCTACAGAATCCTGGATGATGGCGATAATTGCTATGATGATAATAGTGTTGTTGGTGCCGTTTGTGTATTGGAATATCTTGTGTCACTACAAGTTCTACTGGATTGTACTTCGACTGCAGAACAGACGTTGTTGTTGTCGTTGTCGTTGTTGTTGTTTTTGTTGTGGTTGTTGTTAAAAAATCATCTGAAATAAGGCCAGGTGTTCATGTTCTAAAATATGTGTAGCATATTTGACCTGATGATGATAGCTGAGAATACGGCTGTAAGTTCTCCAATCACCACAGTTTTATCACCAATTTTAGCCAGTTCGTATCCAGGATTTCATTTCGTAAACTAAAATTTTGCTTGACCTAAGTGCGCTTCGGCGAACGTAACTTGGTAAATTGATAATAACTTTTAATTGTTAAAATATATAAACAAAAAAGTCTGCCTCTGGTTCCGACTTGTTAGAATTTCTGCCTGTTGTGCAATTTTTCTAGTAAAATTTTTATAGTTTGACTTTGATAGAACAGAAAGTTATTTGCTCAATGCTGGAAATGTATCCAAAATTTGTATGTTGGGCGTTCCAGGTTTAATGATATTGATAATTTGAAAAACAATGATTTTAACAAAAAACTTACACAAAGCTTGTTCTGTGTAGCGTTGACTTGCGCCGATATCACAGTTTGCCGTTGGAGAGCACTCAACCTCACGGATTAAGTCGTCTGCTTGAATCGCAGTGGATAAAGTTGCAACTGCAGTTGCACCTGTCGCGTCGGTCCCAGAATCGTCAGAAGATGTTGTTTGGCGATTTTCGTTTTCAACACCAGTTTCTATGTCAACCTCAAGTGCGCAACTCGCCTGCAGTGATTGAGTTACTGATTCCTGAAACAGTTAATGGAAGTCAGTAGTGGAGATGCAAGAACTTTCTCAAAGTGAATGCTCTCATGGTATAATAATGGAAAAATCGTCGAAAGCGAAGCCAGTAAGAAACTAAACGCCATTTTAGTGCTAATGGCGTAATTTTGTGCGTTTGGATTTTTGAACTTCTTGTTTCTTTATATGCGTGCAAAAATAGTACTGTCCTGCAAAGTGTCATATGATACTCGTTCTAGTTTTGAAATATAGTATACATAATATTCGCTGAATTATCCCGCAGTATCACGTGAAAGGCTGTAGTTTTTACACTAATGTCAGATGACATTAGACTTTTTTCTGTTTGTCTGATATGACAGCCCGAAATTTAGAATTGGCATCAAATCAACTTGGGTCAAAATTTGTCCCAACCTGCGGAGCATCAACAACTGGTTTGTGATATACAGGATCGAATGAAGAGTAGGCAAATATTTCGATGCCGAACAACCTTATAAATAAATTTGCGTACAACATTCTCATGCTAAAGTGGATGTATTGATAAGTTAATCCAGTGCCAGCATGAGGACCAACGCTAGTTTAACTGAATCCCAATCTGTCTGTGCACCCCATATGGATCCTCATGGGGATGCCTATACCCGTGACATTTATGTCTATTATCAACTGGTGATAACCGTCATAAGCTCAGTGACATTTTCAAAAATTCCACCAGCAACACCGCAACAAATTTAGTTTCAAATATTTTTCAAAACGTTCTGAAGGTTTAACCTTCGTTTAGAACATCTAAAGACTCGAACGCGCAACTCGACAAACGGTTAATCGTCTCACCTTGAACAAAACAGTTCAATTTTGCCAAAATCGTATTGAATTTATATAAAAAATAATAAAAACACTTAAAACTCGAATAAATGAAACAGTGAAACACAATAAAACGCAGTTGTGTTTGCTGTGTATGTTTTTGGTTTAGGAAAGGTATGCAACTCCCTCGCTCGCTTGTTTTCGTCGAACCCGCAGATACACAGATGTGGGGCTCAAACAGAAATTTCTCGACAGGCAAAAATTTAGGCAACTATTATGGGCTTTTTGAAATAATCTAATTGGGTTCAAAGTTATTTTATCGCTCAATTTGCTTTCACTAACTGTAATGCCTTTCTGAAATGAAAACCTGGCTACCGCCCTTTCCAGTCCATTAAATACAAGGATCGATTCCGATTCAGGCCAAACCAAACATCGGAAGCAAAACAAACAAAAGACAACAGAACTCAATGAGTCATTTAAGTTTAAAAAAGTTCTTAAATTTAAAAAAATCGTGGAATTTGAACAATAATTTTTATTTAAATTAAGTGTTTTTATATCTCGGGAAAAAATGGCGTTTAAAGATAAAATTTTCGATTACAGAAGGGTGTGATGGTACGTGGCTGTTTATGTCAAACAGATGTGCTATCTTTCGGCGTAGAGAACTGAAAAGATTCCTGAGATGGAGATATATGCCCCCAAAATGTCTCAAGGGATGATAAAAATACAAAACTGTAGGCATTCAGCAAGAAAATTTAACTAACGAACAGTTTCAAGGTTCATATCAAGAGAAGTCGGAAGACGCAGTCTTCATCACAAAATGTTTTGCGAAAAATGGTAAGATTCCTAGGTTACAAAATTTTAGCGCAACGAAAATTACGTTTGACTTTTCGCCTGCTTCCGTGGTAGGAATTTTTCACAATACTGCGTTCCCCCGTCAGAAAAGTTTTAACTTGCTTGTAAGTTTTGCGCGTTCCTAAAATGTTTCTGGGCCTCCTGGCATTTTGAGAAATTTTTTCGGTGAAAAATTGCATTTCATGGCATTTGCCAGTTCCTCCCGTCGGAAATTACCCCATCCGCCGCTGAAAATGTGGCACCATTCAAAGTAACATGGTCTGATGTTTGTACGAAGCGTAAGTATATTTCAATGTGTTGCTTTCTTCATTCAGCGCAAAACGACTCGTGTATAGGTCAAGGGAAGGGTGACATCCGATAGAATCTCTGTTGCAGTCGCTTAAATCAGACGGAGACAAACCAAATCAACTCAATTTCAGGTTGCCAACGTAAGTATTAGTCAGTAGTAATCTTTTAAACCGAATACAATCCCTGTTGAGGCAGTTGCAAAATAAATAATTTTTAGAATTGTGTGTTTCAGGCTTATAACAATCACCTTGTTTGTCAGGGTATTTCCTTTATAGCAACCAGTTAAACTAAGTTTTTAAGAAACAAAAAGTGAGGTTTGGAAACCCAAGAAATACAAGGTCGAGCTTCGGATATTCGAAATAGAAAATGTAACTACGGATATCCAAATATCCGGTGTCGCATGAAAAAAATTCCCAAAAATGACCTCCCGGACACATTTTTGCAGATGCCATATTCAAAACGCACGAAAAAACCCCATAAAAAACCCATTTACACGCCCACAAAAAAAAAAAAACACCACCAAAAACACCACCACAACCAACAAAAAAAAAACAAAAAAAAAAAAAAAAAAAAAACCCCCCCCCCCACCCAAAAAAAACCCACAAAAAACACAAAAAACAAAAAAAAAAAAAAAAAAAAAAGAAAAAAATAAAAACAAAAAAAAAAAAAAAAAAAAAAAAAAAAAAAGGGTAAAAACACAAAAAAAAAAATATTTTAAAAAACAAAAAAAACCCAAAAAAAAAAAACAACCCCAAAAAAAAATAAAAAAAACAAATAAAAACAAAAAACCAAAAAAAAAAAAAACAAAAACCAAAACAAAAAAAAAAAAATAAAAAAAAAAAACAAAAAAACAAAAAACTAACGAATCACACATATCTCGTAGAAAATAGCCAATACTTCGTAATGTTCCCTACTACGAAATAAGAAATTATCTCGAAACCATTAATGTTGACTTCGGCAGTAGCTCGGGGAAGTTAATTTTCATGCGATGCAGCGTAAAAACGACCGGGGTCTGTTTTTCATTGGGGTCATTTTTTCACATGACAGTACAAAAAATCGGACCCCCATGAAATTGTGTCCGGGTGTCATTTTTTCATTTTTCATGCGACACCGGATAAATATCCGGCAAGGATTGACGGATATCCAAATATGAAAAATATCAAATTCCCATCACTACACTCGATAGAAGTAAACATCCTGGCATCAAAGACTCCCGTTGTTTACGCCATTAACATTCACTAGAAACACGTCATTTTGAAGTTGTACAAACTTGATGGCGTTGAATTAAACAGGTTCGCCAGGTGACAGATGTGGACAAGGTTTAGTTTAACTTTTCAAATTTAAGTTTACTAAAAATACTTTAAGTGTGTTTCAGCAAACCAGCACAGTCTGAATGGATAATTTACTACATGCACCGACTGTGTATAAATTGCATAGAGGCAATCAACGCAATGCGCTCGCAAAACCATTTTGACCAAATATCCTTTCTGGTGTGTTTTAATTGGATAAATGAAGTTATCCAGACCAATGGTCGTCCGACATTTCCTAACCCGACATTTCATAGACCCGACAATTTGTTGAACACAGTTACGCTTTAGTCTTAGGATAATGCGGTTTCACTAAAGCATAGGCTTCGGCAGCTGTCTGGTAAAGAGTTGTCGTAGATTGGTTTCACGGCGACAACAAAAGCAGTCATGACGCCACAGAGATTCAGGTTTTAAAAAACTTTCGCCCCCTAAAAAAGTTTGAACTTCGTTTGAACGTCATCTCAGAGTTATTATCTCCCTTTTAGCCGGTTACGGGACTGTACAGAATGCAATAGTTTGACTAAACTCACATGACTTAAAACAAATAAGACAGGTGGTTGATGATCGTTTTTGACAAATGTTACTCTTAAGTGAAAAATTATAAAAAATTTCAGTGATAAAAAAGTTTTCCAAAATTTAAATTTTAAACTTTGGTCGTCCGTTGCGCCATTGAGTTTTTGTCAACCCCGTAGTCAACTCAGTATGAATAGAGACGGTGAAATAAACTCATGAGGGCGTAGGTGACCTTTTCGCATAATTTAAATAAACCGAATAATTTTTCACACAGGACCAAGTTTTGTTGGGTAACCCTGAACTCTTTGTTGTACGTTGGCTCCGGGGCGGTGGCTCGTCAAGAATGACAAGTACATAAATCTGCCCAATCTAAAACTTGAAAGCCCGCAACAGAAAACGTGAATATGTTCATAAAACATTTTGTTTCGTTTTGATGGAAGATTTTTCATTTAGATATCATTCCTAAATTAGTTTGCTGTCTACTAAATTTCTAAACGGGGTTTTCCTAAAATGGCATATTTGCTTTTATTTTAGGAATCGTGATAACGCGGAAAATACTGGAATTGGAGAGCCGTGAACCAAACATTTTTGACATTCGCCATTAATGAAATGGTTTAATCCAAAAGGAAATGGAATCGTTTCTGCTTATTCGATATGAACATTTTCAAACCAACAGTGTCACAATGTATTTTCATACATAAAAAATCTACAAAGTAAACTGAAGATACAAAAACAATAAAAATGTTGGGGTTTCAGCACAATGGATGCACACAAAACGGAATATTTACAGTTGTCGAGATGCAAATTATCAAAACTTCAAAACGAACGTCTACTATTTTGTCAATTCCCATTTTAAAAAATCAATTTGCCGAACCAAGAAATTGTAATTTCATTTCTTGAGTAAAAAATTCCACATCACCTTTACTAACAGCACTTTTTTGGGGTCGAGCCTTGATTTTTAAAGACCAACCCCGGTCCGCATGATTCCTATGAATGTGAACTAAAAACACCGATATGCATTTGCGTTTGCATTTTCTGATTTCACTTTTATTTTGAGTTTTGCTACAAAACAAACAAATGACGAAAGTTGCGTTTTCATTGAATACATTAAGCTAATTTTTTCGTCTTAAATACGGTTAAACATTTTCATTCATGTTGAAATACAGGCGCAGACAAAATATTTTGGGTTGCGATGCGCAAACACTGTCCCGTGTCAAAAATTAGTGAAGAAGCTGCAAATTTGAACAACTTTTTAACTCTGCAAACGAACCAACATCGCTTGAATGGCCAAGATGACAAACAGCACCCATGGACATTCCTGCGTTCTCCAATCTTAAGAAAGCAAACGTATAATGCAACGTAAATGCCAAATGACAAAATAATATTTGCGTCATCATTGAAAACATTTCTATTTCCCTGTAAAATTTAAAAAGAAAATATTTCGCACAAATCATTTTTTATTCTTTTTGATACTTAATTGAACAAATAAACTCTCGGGCAACCAGTTTGTTTACAAAGTTGAAAACAGGAGTGGTTCATAATCGACAACTGTGATTCAGTGGCATTCGGCCCCGCGTCTTCAAAAGGCTCGTGACAATTGTTTCCAAAATGAAAATTATGAACGTTTTGACCCACGTTTTTATCGACTTTTCTTTACATTCCCGTAACTCAAATCGATCTCAGGACTCGGTTCGCTCTTAATCCAGTCCTTCTGGCAGAAAAGCAGTTGTTTCATTTTAAAATAAAAAATTGTTTTAACCACTGGTGTCATGAGAATATTGGATCGAGGTGTGAAAGTCTGATAAATTTATGATACAATTTGTTCAAAGTGAATCTATGGTTTTAATGTAAATAGGTTTTACGTTCGGAAAATAATTTCTTACGGGAACCCGTGTGGATGGCTGAAACACCGTTACATATTTAACATTGGTGATACATTCACAAAAGACGTCACCCAAACTGTCAAAAATTAAAACAACGCCAACCATCTTCATGATGAACAATGTTTTTCGCAAATGCGTCGTTAAAACGACCGTTTAAAACATGGCCGCATTTGCGCGCGAAACTAAAATCGCAGTTAAATAATGGAACAGCTGGAATCCAAAAAAATGTATTTGAAAATTGTCCTTCAGATGCAGTTGTTTGGAAGACAGAGTTTTGTCCAAAAATATTTTCAATGAAACTATTAAAACGCAACGTTGTAGATTAATTTATAGAATTTGAAAATACAACTTGAATATTATCTTTCTCTTCAAATTATTAATTGCGAAATTTGTCCGTAAACTCGTCAGTTGAGGTCAGTGTCGGATTCAAAAATTACTTAATGGATGCGGGTTATGTAATGGGGAGCAAAAGTTACTTGTTCAATAAATCATTAAGTTTAAATTGCAAATATGAACCAGACAGAAATTCCATTTCGCAACACATTCCTAATTTCCTTTATGATAAATAACAAACAATATGTGATCAACACTTAGATTTTTAATGAATCAGAAGCCAAGCGGGAGTCTAAAATGCTCAGCTGTCGATAGTAAAATAGTACCAATTCTAGTTTCCGCTACTTTTAAAAAATAAACGAAAATTTTACTTGATACCGTATGAGGCATGGGACGTTTGATAATACTTCAACAGTAAATTTAGTCATATTTTTTGATTTTTTTCCTTCAGACCTGGAAACGGTAGGTTGTGCTAACTTCACACAATGTCATTAGCTTTTCTTGCAAAACCTTTTGTATTAAATGAGCTGTTAAGGGGCGGTTAGTAAAAGTCTTGGCATAGAAAAGCTTTTATAATTACGGATGCTTTGAGAGATGGAAATATATCCTGGTGAAACGTTAGTTCTCACGTGGACGTTCTCAACAGCGATCAGATCACAACATGAATTGTTGACATAAATAAACTTCCGAAATTCTAGTAACACAAGGCATACGTTTCGTATATTTCACAACAGTTCCCGTCAGACGCGGTGTCCCCGAGTGTCTCTTATGAAGACCAGTTTGCCAATTAAGTACTTCAAATCACCAGAGATCATTATTATCCGTAAATCATCGCTGAAAAGTTTTATCCAGATTAATCTCTTATGTATTCTTCGAACGCCCTCTTAAAATTAAGTTCTGCTTAACTGGTATATTCAACCGCCTGTAGATTTAATTTTAAACCAAAATTTCAAATTGCGGCATCCAAAAATTGCTTTAATCTAAGCCGATATTATCAAATGACATTACAAACTGTTTTATTGGTGCAACATACAACTGTAACCATGGCGATTGATTGAAATTCCTCTGTTCTCTATGGTTCATACTCTAAACTTCCAACGCCGTTTTAAAGACCCATTTTTAATTTAAGTTCAGTTATTCAATAGGAAACAGTTGATTAACCATCGGCCCCATTATTTCAAACTACAAAGCTAAATTCAATGGCGCATAACTAAAAACCAAAACACAATACAATGGTTTTTAATCAAATTCCAAAATGTTGGCAATTTCTAAAAATGTACATACACTGGGAGACGATCCACTGTAAAGGGGGCAACGATGACATCCCCTCATCCAACAGAATCAAAAGAAAAAGGTT
>JASANG010000381.1:0-27585 GCA_030248215.1 Enoplolaimus lenunculus
TATATATATATATGCATATCTATATATCAATATATAGATATATCTATATATTATATATAGATATTTTTTATAATTGCACATAGATTGCATAATCTGCTACTGCAACACAGTTTGAAAAACAAGCAATTGTTCGGGGCACGGGCAGAATAGTAAGATTCATAAATTTAGGCTTACATCAACATTTTCGTATCATCGTATGGTTAGCGATGTTATTTTCTGCGTTGTTGAGAAAACTTTGGTAAGTAATACCGAAACAAAAAAAATTGCACTAAGCCCATTAAACAGGCAAATAAAAATAGTAAGCCGATAGGTATAGGCATGCGGTAAAACGAAAACATATATACGATGAAACCTTATCTGGTTCAAGGACAACAAACCAGGCCAGTAGCAAGCTCACCATGCTAGGGGAGACTAAAGATTTTTAGGACGGACATTCATTGGTTTTTAAAGGCAGGCAAGCAAGGTTGAAAGTTTTCAGGGGGGTAAAATGTTTCCAGGGGAGCTAAGCTCCCCTGACCCCCCTGGCTACGAGCCCGCAACAAACCAGAAAATCTATCCGAAGGAAGAAAAACAACGAAAGCCACTAAACATATTTTATATCTTTTTATAAAACAAAACAGCAGTGGAAAATGCAGGGCAGTTTTCAAAACAACGGACTTTAATTTTAAAAGTATACTCTGGTTCTGGTTTTAGCAGACTAGAGCTAGCGTTTATGGAGTCTTTCTGCCCAGATCAAATCCCAAAAATTTCCATGAAGCCCGAGGAGCTCACATGTTATCACACACATGTGATTCCAGTTGTCCAAATCTATATTCTACTAAGATTTAGAGGCGCTGGGTGCAGTAACATCTGTACACCAACAATTGTTTATTTAGGGTAAAAAATTTACTCGACATAGAATTCTTTTAATGCTGTGAAAAAAATTTCTCGAAAGAGGTGTAACGATGATCCTAACCGGGTTGCGTCCCACTGTAGCTTTATTTTCGGCCTTACATTTGCTTATGTTTTGGGACTGAAAGGATTTTAGTCAGATTGAAAAACAAACATAACAACCGTTGTGTATATCGGATAGGATCGGGCCCGTAGCCAAGGTGGATCGGGGGAGTTAGCCCCCCCTAAAAAATGTTTGTCTCCTAGAAATTTTAAAAACCTTGCTTGTAAAGTCATTGAAATCACTTTTAACCCCCTTTTGAAAACTTTTTGGCCACCTTAGCAAGGCGAGCTGGCTACGGACCAGGATAGGACAAGTGGCTTCGATTTTAAAAGGTTTTTACAGACGGTTTATGCGTCTTAGTTTGTTTACTTTTCAACTGACAGAATGCATGACAACGTTGAGAACAAGACTTAGAGCACGTTTGTGAAATATAAAATTACTCGTATCAAGTATATACGTAGCTCCCGTATTGAAAGCGAAGTTTGAAAACAATTTTCTGACATTTACGGACTGCTTTCCATAAACTCTATCTTGTCGATCTTAGTCCATTATCGGGTCACGGATTATTCACATTAGAACGTTCGCGCCAGTGTAAAAAGTTTTCCAACCGCACTTCGTTTACAAGTGTTGGGATTTGAGGCAACTCCGGTAGGAAGGAGTCAGGACAAAACAAATGTGTTTCCAGAGTATTAGGACGCTCGATACATCCTTTAGCAGCAGAGAGACACTCCATCGTTTACTGTAGTGACTCGAATAAACAAAGGGGTGTAATAAAACGGAAGACCCCATTTTGGTCTTGAATTTCAAATAAATTTCAGAAATTCTTGTGAAACATAGCTTTGTTTAATTCATATAACTATTATACAAATATCTTTTCAACAAATATTAATTATCATAAAATGAATAGTCGAAACAGCAGCAGGGTCTGTCGCTGCAACCAAGCTAAGTAATAAAAGACCACGTAACATTGCAAAGTAACGTGAACCCCGCATCCTTGTATAGCACGGAAACAGCTAAAATTATTTTAATCCTTTCACTTACAGAGTATACTATGAGCAACTGAATACAAATAATATACGAGCCATACAGACACTGTGAGCAGTGTTTAACAATTCTACACTGCAAAAAATGGTGAGTCAAATTGACTCTCTCCGAAATAGGCTCTACGGGACTACACAAACTGAGTCAAATTCGACTCCGCCAGAGTCGAACATGCGACTCAGTGAATCGAATTTGACTCTGCCGGAGTCGAATTTTGACTCAATTTGTGTAGTCCCGTAGAGCCTATTTCGGAGAGAGTCAATTTGACTCACTATTTTTTGCTGTGTAACGTATATGCGTAGTGCAGAGTTTTCGCAAAACGTGCGAGCCCCCTCGGGCTCGATCATGAAGCTCCTATAGTTGATAGGTCATCACAAACGCCTCCGGCCCGTGAGATTTAGGATCGAATTTTACACTGAAATTGCATTGATATGAAGAGAAAACATTCATGTGACAAACGGTTAATGGAAATATTAGCTGGCTGGCAAGTTCCTGACCGGTGCATAACAAAAAATATATTTCACTATTTTTCAATAAACTAGCAGCTCATGTTAACTATCAGGGTCTACACACTAAGCCCATGCCTAAACCTAAGCCTATCAGAGATGCCTTAGCTTATATAAGCCCAAACCTAAGCTTGATCGTAAGGTTCTCAGTCTTCAAGTCCAATCAGTCTCTTAGCTCACCAGCCTTGTCCCAGTGCGTAGGTTCATGATAATTAATGTGGGCCATCCCCTGATTCTGTAGGTTCTGGCGTAAATATTAGCCATTCGTTTTCACCTTTTTGACGGAGTTGTCCTGCCAAACTAATAACATTTATGGATTATAAATTCTGTCTGACCAACTAAAAACTCGCTTTGCTTCCAAACTTTGGCCTATGCATAGATCAAAGTCGGGCCGTTTTTCCGTGGTTTGTCATAGAGTATGCTAAAACCTTTAGACTAATTTTTTTACTTGGATTACGCGTAGGAATAGACATAACCTTAAGTTTAGATTTAGGCTTAGGCTAAGGAATACACTTATGCTGTCGTTTCGGCCATGTTCTATGCACAAGCTCAAACTTTTATCAAATCAGTCAAAAATAAACATTTACAAATCGTCTGCTACAGTGAAATTCAGGTCTTATTGCACAAACTCACTATCAGCTAAATGCCACGTAGCCAGCTCACCTTGCTAGGGCGGGCTAAAAAATATTTAGCAAGGGCATTCAAGGATTTTCGATGGCTTGCAAGCAAGGTTGAAAATTTTCTGGAGGAGGCAAGAAGTTCGTCCGCGGATGCTGCGCCCTCTGGTCGCTTTCTGACAACGGGCATGTTACAGTGTCAGATATGAATAATTGCACAAAACTGCAATATCAATCATTTTTGAGGCTTGAAGGCGTTCTGGGGGTTAAAGCGAATATTGTACCAAAATTTTTGGCATATCAGTGCCGCTTGGAGGCACTTGAAAAAATCAGGGTGACACCTTAAAAAATTGACCTTTTATACCCTTGTCCTTGTGGTGGGTTTTGTTTTAAAAACTGAATTGTCAAAAAAATCTGGTTGAAAGAGATAAATTGGTCTAACCTGTTGATTTTTCGGGTAGGAGAAAACATGGCCAAACTTAATTTTAGGGGCGTGCCAGTAAATTAACCGTATTTCTAAGTCTATGCGTAAGCCTAAGCCTAAGCCTAAACAAAAAAATGTAATCTAGAATCTAAAACTACTCTATTACAGACGTTTCAACAAACCTGGACGCCCCTAAAACTACTAACATGGGCTGAAAACGTTTTTGGAGCCAAAACATAATTTGTCCGTTGACTTAATTTTTGAAATTTTTCTTCACTTCCATGTAAGCTCACAGCTGAAATAATGAAGCGAAGCTATAACAGCGACCCTCGAGTGAATTAGTGGCTTCTGCGTAAAAAAAATAATAGAAATTCGGGCTAAGCGTATTAGAACAGGGCCGCAACAGTAGACTAAGCATATTCAAAAGCCTAATCCTAGTTTTTTCATTAAAGTTGGCAACAACAACAACAAAAACCAAAAACAACTGAACGAAACTGCATATGCTATGAGTAAAATAGCCAAAAACCATTAATTTAATTAAAAGCATATGAGTTTAATTTTGTTAAAACTGTGCGTTTCTTTAAATTCTACCGTCAACTCATATGCATATGTGAACAATTCTGAGATTTCATAATTTATGCTTGATATATATATATATATATATATATATATATATATATATATATATATATATATATATATTGTATATTGCACTATTTTTAAGCCTACCTACACACTGCTGCGTTAATTTCAGGTGTTCCACAATTATGGTCCATGTAAATATCACTAGCGTAACGTTTTTCTGCAGGACTTCAATAGAATAAGCATAAGCTTTAGACTAATTTTTGCATAGGCTTAGTCTAATCGGCTAAGGTATAAGATTATTCTTATACTTAGGCTTATGCTTATGCTTGGGCTTGAGAATATGCTTACACTACTGTTACGGCCCGGGTCTACACGTTTGCCATAATTATTTATACTAATGGTTACTGGACGATGGACCATCGTGGGAACGAGCTTCTTGAAGGGTATCAAATACGGGCACTACAAGCAATAACAGCAATCACCTCTAAGCATTAAAAAGGCGAGCAGTGTAGTCTTTAGAAGAACTTCTCGAGCGAAGCGAGCTGGAAATCAGCGCATTTCTTTGCATTAAATGTTTTATTTTTCAACGCGAAACTTTAGTTTTCGGTTGGCATTTTTGGGGGTGTAAGCGACACCCGTTGAATTCTTTAAAATTGCCCCCCCCCACTCAGAAACCCCTGTTCCGTGTGCCTGGAATGATATGTGTTTGTACCGCATGCACACTGGGTCCGCCACCAAGAATGAAATATGTTTACCCCGGATTGGCCCGTAGCCAATGGGGGGGCATGAAAGACTCAGTCCCCCTGAAAAACGTTTGCTCTCCCCTAGAAAATTTTCAACCTTGCTTCTAAGTCAACGAAAACCCTATATATGCCCCTCCTGCTAATTTTTAGCCCCCGTTAGCATGGTGAGCTGGCTACAGGCCTCTGTACTTGACGCCGGCCGATATAAAAAGCCATAGTCAAACGGGTTGTGCTATTTTATATTAGAAGTTTTGGTTGAAATTGTTTTCACAATTAATACCAAATCTTGGCACGGCACCAAAGAATTATTTTGGCATCCTCTCGTCAAGCTGGGCTGGCTACGGGCTTGGATTTAGCACGTAGTATTTGAGCCGGACTTTATCTGTTTTAGGTCGCATCCAGAGGCTGAATGTAAATCTTGGACAGTACACAAATTTCGATCAGGTGAAATAAAATGCATATTACTAGTAATGTCACGTATCGAGCTTAGAAGTTTCCGTGCTTCTAAAATGTGAAATAGAGTCATGAGCATGTGATAATAAGCACGAGCCAAGGGATTTAAGGGTTTCTTAACATAATGTGGTTGTGGCGGGCCTATAGCCAAGGGGGGTAGTGGGGTCTTAGCCCATCCCCTTCCCGTCTGAAAAAATTTCGGCCCCCCTGGAAAATTTTCAACCTTACTTATAGATCATCGAAAACGCTTGGATGCCCTACCTGAAAATTTTTTAGCTCCCTAGCAAGATGAGCTCTCTACGGGCCTGAGTTTTGGGTTTCGTTGCCAAATTGGACCAATGTATAGAACACTAACGTAGCAGTAATATTAACTTATCTCTATCAATAAGTCTAAAGTTCTAAACGCAAAAGCCGAAACCCAGGCGTGAGAATGAGCTTATACCGAAGCCTGAGCCTAAACCCAAGCGTAGGCGAAAGAATGAGCTTATACCGAACCCTAAGCCAAAGCCAAAGCTTAGGCGTTAGAATGAGCTTATTATACCTATGCCTAGGCGTAAGCCTAAACGAACAAATAGTCTACTGCTTAAGCTTACAGTGTTGCAGTCTCGCAGGAAAACGTTCCGATTCTGATCTTTACATTTTTCATCTGTCCCACAATACTGAAATATGGTGGTAAAGTTTTTAGTTCATTTTTCGGTATCAGTATAATACCAAGAGTGGATGATCACTCTTTATAACAAGAGTGTGGAACTGGGTACATTCTGTGTATTAAAGAATGTACCAGCACGCGTTGCATTTTTGTTCGACCCCCCCTCAATCACGGGGGTTAAGCAAGAGATTAACAGTATGCTTCAGTACACCTACCCCCTCCCTTAAACAAGGGGGGTTACAATTGCCTCCTTTACTACGATATAAGACTGCATAAAGACCCCCTAAACAAGGGAAGGTAGGCCAAAAACGCAACGCGTGCCGGGTACATTCTTTAATACACAAAATGTACCCAGTTGCACACTTTTGTTATAAAGAGTTATCATCCACTCTCGATAATACTAAAGAACGTTCTGCAACCGAATGTATATTTACAATGTCACAGGTGTGAATATTAATACTCATAGACGCGAAAACACGAGGGCCGTTGTCTAAGCAAAAACGTGAACACTTGTACACTTTCTACCCAATAAAGCCTAAACTAAAGCCTAGTCCTAAACCTAAAGCAAAATCTTCGAAAAATGACACGCAGCGTAAGTAGGTACGGTAGCCTAATTTCCATCTTAACCCTTGAAGTTTATAGCTAACGTTGTTTAAGCTTGCAACCAAATCCCAAACTTAAGCAGAGGACATCAAAAAAACTAATTCTGCAATAAAATGCTTAAAAAAGATCAAAAACTAACCAACATTAATAGAACCGTTTACCAAGGGCTACTGTTAAAATTTGGTACCAAAATTACCGGTTACTTTTGGGTCTTGCCTGAAGCCAAGAAGACGGCAGTAGCGGCGGTAGCACAACCCATCCCCAGCAAAACCATTTGCCCCCGTTTGGAAAATTTTTAGCGCCTTGTTTCTAAGTAAACGAAAATCCTTGTACGTCACGCCTGAACACTTATTAGCTACCCATTTATTAAGGTGAGTTGGCTACGGGTGCCGGTTTTCGGTTTGCTTAAACCACAAACCCAACGACCGAACGGTTCACTCGGTGCCGCACGATTGTTGGCGACCAATGTGGTCACCCAAATAAACAGCAATACCCTAATTGCAGTGTCTCCCCCCCTGTTCAAAAACTCAGTCCTTAAACGTCTATCAAGTCAGTTTATGGCGTAAAAGCGCTTACACCAAAGTACAACTTAAAACTTTCAACTGAGCTATAATCGATTGAACAAGGGGTTACCCGAATAAATTGTCTCTCTCTCTCTCTGTCATGATAATTAGTTTCCGCTTCAACGCAGATCCGGTTCAACCGCTAGTTCAATGTCAGGTATTTTTAAAAAGCCGGGCTGGTAAAGGTTAATGCCGGCTAGAAATGTAGCCGGTTTTCAAGTAGAAATGTTTATGTGACAAGCTACGGGGGACCCTAAGTTTGGGTCGCAGCTAAAACGTTAAATGGGTACGAAGGTCCATGTATAGACCAGGGCCGGAACAGTAGTATAAGCATATTTCTAAGCCTAAGCCTAAGCCTGAGCGTATAGATGAGCATATTCCTAAGCCTAAGCCTAAGCCTAAGCAAAAAATTAGTCTAAAGCTTAAACTGACTCTATTGTAGGCCCTCCGGAAAACGATCCGGCCCAATTGTATACATGAGATGGTACGAATTATGAATGGTGAGGAGGTCGAGACATTGATGGTCTTCCTTGGATCCGCCAGTGCTGGCACAAAGTAGCTCATTTGATCTGGAAAGGATTATGGCTAAGCTTAAGAGCAAAGGCTTTCTATTGTTTGGGGGTGGCTAAAATCAGAGATCGAAAACCGAAAATTCGTTTGAGATTAGTACTATCGAACTTAGAAAATGGCAGGGGTGAGCTTGATATTAAATCAAAGCCCGTATTCTCAAATGTGTCTAGCATCTATCAACAGTTGGCAATAAGTCTTGTAAGTTTCGAATCAGTGAATGCTGAGGTTCAAAATTACCCGTGTATAGAACAGGGCCGGAACAGTAGTATAAGAATATTCCTAAGCCTAAGCCTAAGCCTAAATGTAAGGATGAGCCTATTACTATTCTTAAGCGTAAGCCTAAGCCCTTAGCCTAAGCCTAAAGCGTAAGGATGAGCCTATTCCTAAGCCTAAGTCTAAAGCCTAAGCCTAAGCAAAAAAGTTAGTCTAAAGCTTAAACTGACTCCAAAAACCCCGCAGGAAAACAATCCCACCCTGGTCTATACATGGGCCCTCAAAATTCAGCATAGTAATACCATACACATTTGAGAATATGGACCCTAGGATAAGGAACCCGTTTTAGATTCACAAAAACCGTGGTGAATTGTAAATAATATTTTTAGCTACAAAAATTATTAAACTATAAAATACAGCTGTTTTGAAAAGTACACAAAAACACAACAATTGTTATAGCTTAAACATTAATTTTTAAGCACTTTCTTGGGAATTATAAAGTAAAAATGACGATTAAAATTTTTGTCAAATATTCAATTTTCAAAATTTACGTATAAATTTGAAAAACTTTTTTCCCAGCCAGGCGGCGTATTTTGATTTATTGTTTCAAGTATTTCATTTTAAAAATTAATTCGGTTCAAATAAAGCATTTACTATTAAGGTTCATTTTTAGTGTGTTTGCGAGGGTTTATAGCCAATGCGGATTTAGCTTTGAAGCTTAATATGGCCAAATCCTGATCGAGCATTTGCAATAGAATTTGAAAAATTCTGGCTCTTTCATGACAGGAAGGCTGTCAAAATCATAGATTCGGAGTACCCAGTATTAAAGCAACACATAGCAGTACACAATCACAGGTCTGGAGCCAGAGAAGCCGGGATGGTTCGTCAAGGACCTGAGGGTCGTCAGAACCCCAATTGAAATATTTTGCCCTCCTAAAGAAGGATTGATTCCCTTGTAAGTTTGTGAAATACACCTTTTGCCCTATATGTTGAGCTGGCTGTGGGCCTGTATAATCCGAAAAACTTAAAAACGCGTAAATTTTAAATTTTGTCGTAAAATTTGTCAAAATAAAATTTTAGTTTTGAATGCATATCCGGTCGGGTAATCCATCTTTGATATCCGGATGCTTCAGTTAGCAAAACCGCTACTTATATTTTGTTAATACTAGCGTCACGTCCGTAGCCAACGGCAAAAAATTATCAATGGTTTGCAGCGATATCGCACGATTTAATAGCAAAGGTTAAGCTTTTCCAGAAATGCCAAAATTCTCGCAGATATGGTTATCGGTTGACTCACCACTGGCAACTCTCTGCCTACGGTCTCGACTGGAAAATATTGCTAAACGTAATGGCCAATGTAAAGATCAGGGAAGGAACGTTTTTCTCACGACTGCAATACAGTAGCTAAGTTTTAGACTATTTTTTTTGCTTCGGCTTAGGCTTCGAAATGTGCTCTCACACAAAAAATTATTTCTGAATTTATTTAGAAAAGTGTTTTCTGTGGCAAATCTGAAAAGTTTTGCTGATAATTACGACAATTTTTCTTAAAAATAACTGGAAAACGTATATTTTCAGACTTTATTTCAAAACGTTTTTTGAAAACATTTCTGTTATAACAGAAATACTTTTCAAGTGCACCTTGCTAATCATATTTCTCAAATGTAAGAAATTTTTTCTTAAATATCAGAAATATTATTTTGAGTGTATACTACTGTTACGGCCCTGTTCTATATATTGACTAACATAATGATATAAACTATTGTCGTAAGCTAACACCCATCACTATGCGGTTCACGCTTAAAATGACACGATTCGTAGCTTTTTGACCGTACTATTTCACTGTGAGCCCAAGAGATTAAAGGCAGACTATATGCACATACCGGAACCGTATAGGGAACTTTTACGTAGCGGAATATAAGAAAAACAAAGCCATAAAAGTGAAACTTCACATCGATGTGTTGTATTTTTTACGCAAATTCCACAATATCATGGGTACACCAGGTGACTTTTGAGGGGGTTGCGTACAGCGCACTGAAGCCAATTCCACAATATCATGCGTACACCAGGTGACTTTTGAGGGGGTGCGTACAGCGCACTGAAGCCAATTCCACAATATCATCCGTACCCTTGGTGACTTTTGAGGGGGTGATGTGCAGCGCACTGAAGCCAAAAAAGCTTTAGTGCGCACTGCACATTACCCACTCAAATGTCACCTGGTGTACGCATGATATTGCGCAATTCGCATTATGCTTCAAAACCCCCGGGTTATCAACTATCGACCTTTAGTAGTTTTTTAGTTCACTCATTTGGCTTAGAAATGCACAACATGCGCGTTATACACGCCACATATGCTATATTAAAGGGTTTGCCGAAAACTATTGAGAAAGCTCTACACTGCAAAAAATGGGGAGTCAAATTGACTCTCTCGGAAACAGGCTTTTCTTGACTACACAAACTGAGTCAAATTTAACTCCGCCAGAGTCAAATTCGACTCACTGAGCGATTAAATGAATCGAATTTGACTCTGACGGAGTCGAATTTTGTGCTCAGTTTGTGTATTCAGGAAAAGCCTTTTTCGAGAGAGTCAATTTGACTCCCCATTTTTAGAGTGTACTCTCAAGGGTTGACTGCGGAAAATTTAGGCTGAAGCGGCTCCAATTATTAAATTAAAAGGGACACGTAATCAGGAAAATTTAACCAGATGTGTGGCAAATGGGAGCAAATTCGGTCGAATGGGGGGCTCGACGTCCCGTAGTGTCCTAACGTGTAGATATATATATTAAGACATGTAAGATATATACAAAACATAATATATTATAATAAAACACTACGGCACAGACCAACATAGCGGATTTTATCGACTTAATCATCATTAAAACGATATTAAAATTTGTAAGTTCCATTCATTTCTGTTTAGAGTTTATTGCGCCAGCTGCAGTGTTGGATCTGAGTTCAGTTTCCGTTCGGCATCATTTCATTGGCTACTGAATCGAACTTTTTTGACAAAAAACATTAATAAACTGTGCGCAGCAAGGGCGGATTTAGAGGAAATGGGGGATTATTCACCCCACCGGCTGCAGAGTGTAAATTTTTTCAGGGTTAAAACGTAGCTATAATGGAAGTTATGGTGATTTCGGAAAATACAGATATATATGCCAATACTTAACATTTTCTACTTGTGCATACTCCCACCAGGAATTTCTCGATCCGCCACTGGTGCCTAGCAACCAATTTTTTACGGACATTTTGTTTTGTTTTTGAATATGGATACAGATTCGTCCGCTGATTGGCTTAGAATATGGATACAGATTCGTCCGCTGATTGGCTTAGAATATGGATACAAATTCGTCCGCTGATTGGCTTAGAATATGGACACAGATTTGTCCGCTGATTGGCTTAGAATATGGATACAGATTCGTCTGCTGATTGGCTGCTACAGATTCAATTGGCTAAACCTTAGGTATGCATCTGGCTTCTCGATCGCTTGCAGAGAAATTTAATATTAAATTATGCTCTGTATATCATCGCTATTTTTCGGCTCTGAAAATAGCATCGAAATTAAACGCTCGCCCACGTAAACATCAGCGGCGAAACGTTTTTATGCAGGACTGCAATACGCTGAAACATAATTATTTTGCTAAGGTTTAGGCTTAGACTTAATAGGCTTGGCCCTATTCTATACATTGGCCAAAATTAGTACAAACTTTGAAGCACAGTGTTCGAACCACATAATATGGCAGGGTTTATTGGTGGCGTTTTGTAACCTAATATACAGACCATGAAGTTCCATCTGGATACCCTATTAGGAAGTTTCAGGTCGGTTCCTTGTACCGTTCCTAAAGTTCAAAAAACCAACTCTTTGGTGGCTAAAGTCGCACGTTTAGCAAAATAGCAAAATCTGTACGCAAAAACGTTAAACTAGTGCAATTAGCGTTATAATTGAATTGCAATAATTTTGACGTATCTAAAAGTGTTTAGCGTGCTGACAGTTGAACGCAGCCGTAAATTACTAATAGCAGATCTAAAGTTCTAGCGAGGCAGCAGTGGCGTACGCTCTTCTGTCAGGAAATTTACTGTGATAAAATGGTAATGTCCCCCGCCATACAATTTTTGCGCCTCACAAAATTGGCACATATATAGCATACAGTAAAAATTGCGTTTCATAACTTTTGCCAGTCCGCCTGTGCTGTCACAAATTTGTGGATCCACTGCTGCATTTGATTGTCGGCTGGAAACAGTACGAAATACAGCGGGTTTTCGGTTGCTAAAATACACAGTAGGACTCTGACCAGCAAGTTTTTCTAATGTACACTGCACTTAAAGCAACAACAAACTAATTAGCATCGTTAGGCTTATTAATTAAGGTAATATGCGAATTAGCTATTAGCTAACTAAACTGAGTTATTTTTCAGCTAATATGCAAATTCGCTGTTAGCTAACTAAATTGAGTTATTTTTCAGCTAATATGCAAATTAGCTATTTTAGCTAACTAAACTGAGTTATTTTTTATCTAATATGCAAATTTGCTATTAGCTAACTAAACTGAGTTATTTTTTATCTAATATGCAATTTGGCTTTTTAGCTAACTAAACTGAGTTTTTTCAAATCAGACGATTAGTTTGCAAATATTGCAACCACGTTTAGCTAATTTGAGTTTCATATTAAATAAAACGATTTGAATAAATATTTGAACTTTTGAGCTAAAACTTTAAATAATTAATCAAAGATGTTACACTAATCTTGTAACCATTGTATACCTTCTGTGTTTCCAACTTCCTCAAATGAAAATTTATTTCAAAACCGAACAATTTACAAGACCACTTGTCATAGAAGCGTCCCCGCTGCCCCGAACGACACACAAACTGTCATTAACCACAGTTTTACAAAACACTGCAAGGATATATATATATATATTAAATAAACAAACGAAACCTACATTTTAGCAACAAATATATCCAAATAATTTTCGCGTCTTTGAGACATTTTGAGGACTGAATAATTTTTTTCGCTGTTAAATTAAAACAAATTGACAACCGGATTTTGCTGTCCGTTCTGTCAAGTGTGCGCATAGCTCTGCCCCTCCCTTGAACTTAAATGGCACTTTAGCCGCGCCTACCTGGAAGACCCGTAGCAAGTTCACCTTGCTAGGGGGGGCTGAAAATTTCTCAGGAAGGGCGTACAATAAGGAAGGTTGATAATCGTCTAGGGGGAAGCAAATTCTTTTGCCTTCTCTTGCCTGCGGGCCTGAAGCAGATCAAGAGCGTGGGCGCCCCATCGGAACATATTAAATGGTAAAATGGGGCACATGTATAGAACCGGGCATCTTTACTACCGTAAAACCACAACGCGATTTGGATTCTCGATCGTTTCGGTCGAGTGACTTATTTCACGATATACCCCGTTCGCACCCCTGTCAGAAATTTTTATGTAAAATGGTAAAGTGCCTATCTTACAATTTTTTAGCTTTGTGCCACGAAAATTGCGTTTGGCTTCTTGCTTGCTCCGGCCGCGAAGACTTCCTTAGTCGGCTTTGCCTTGAAATTAAATGCGGCTTACCTGCCCGTCCCTGGAAATTAAATGGTGGTTGGTTACCCGACTGTTTATGGAAATAAAATGAGGCTGAAGGTACGCACGAATGTTGGTGATATATTTTCGGTCGGATAAAATCCGTCGGGTGACAGATAAAAGCTGACAGTCGAGTCAGCTGTTGTGGTGCTATTTATGGTTTTAAATTCGAGGTAAAATTGTTAAACTACGATCAACGGGCATAAGGCAATAATAAGGGGAAAATGCAATCTCGGGTACAATCCGGAGCCGGATCGTAATCCAGTACGAAGTTCTTTTTAGGCATAAAATTTTTACCGGTAGCCACAACTGCAGCTTCGTGCCGGGTCCTAATGAAGCTATTTGATCCAAGCCTCAAAGGTACGTGCCATATGAATTTCGTAATTTTTATTTCAAACCGAACATTTGCAGCATTGTTGTAATGAAAAATTGTGATTTATGTATAAAGTGATTTTCAAATAAATTTTGAACATAATAACAAAATCGATTTTCCTGTATTCCTATAACGGAAACGGAAACCGAATTTAACCGGAAACGGAAACAGATATCTGGCTACGCCCTTCTGATAAAACATTGCATTTGCTAGAATTAATTTTGTGCAATTTTGAACTTAAAACTATTTATATTTGTAAATCGCTCTATTATTTTAAAAAATTTCACTACGCAAATCCAATAGAAACATCATTCAAACTTTAACAATCCGGCAATTCGAGATCGAACAACGGCTCGTAGCCAACGGGGGGAGCAGGAGAGCTCAGCCCCCCTGGAAAAATATTGCCCACCTAGAAAGTTTTCAACGTTGCTTGTAAGTCAACGAAAATCCTTGTATACCCGTCCTTAAAAATTTATTAGCCTCCTATAGTAGCACAAAAAATGCCGCAATGTTTCTGATACAGCTATTGAATACATAGACAAGCTAAAAGCAATATTTTTTACTATTAATTTTTTACACAAATGACAAATTAACAAAATGAGTGTTAAAAAGCGAAATTTAAACACAATTTTAAAAAATAATTTAAAATAAATTTTGTCAAATGAGAGATTCAAGATGTTCTGTCAGGTCCGCGGATCCATTTGAAATATCGAATCGGAGCTTAGTATCCAGGAGCTGTTCTTGGCGATGGACACTGACTGCAATCGCCAGGACCGCCTGGACTGCCACCTTCGCCTGGTTCACCGATGATACCGGGTTTGCCTCGTTTGCCATTTCGACCTGAAACTCAAAATTAGTATATTTATGTCCGTATTCTCAAATGTGTTGCGAAACGCAATGGCGGATCAAAGATATCTGTCGAATCGGGGCTGTACGAGATTTCGTCGTGAAAATAACTCGCAAGTGAAGCGAACGAGAAGCCAAACGCCATTTTAATGCTAAATTTATTAATACAAAAGGCCCATGTATAGAACAAGGCCGGATCGTTTTCCGGCGGGGCTGTAATAGAGCCAGTTTAAGCTTTTGACTTACTTTCTTGCTTAGGCTTTAGGCTTAGGCTTATGCTTAGGAATATGCTTATACTACTGTTCCGGCCCTGTTCTATACATGGGCTTGGTATTGATTTGTGTTGCAGATGAGTACACCGTAGTGCCACTCCCGTTTGATCCGCCAGTGATGGAACCGATGCCAAATATCGGTACATTTTGCAAACTGCCAAATTGATGCAGCTGCAAAAAAATCACAAAGTTGAATGACAAACTAAAACCTGAAAAACCTGCTAATTGTAATTTCAACTGTCCTTGAGTTCAAACGATACAAAACCTATTAGCACCTAGGAATAAATGTTATACACGTTTAGTGAATGCAAGTGTAAATATTGAAAATTTTTCAGATACGATATATTGAAATCAACTTTGTAAAATTACGCAGGAATAAAGTTAACAACGTACGTATTAGAATTACTCATTCCCGTAATCACCTCACATTGCTAGGGGGGGCTAAATTTTTTTCAAGAAGGACGGGGCGGACAAGGGGTTGCGTTTGACTTAAAAGCAAGGTTGGAAATTTTCTAAGGGGGCAAAATTGTTCCAGGTCGGGCTGAGCCTCCCACGTCCCAGTTGGCTACGAGCCCAGATTATAACCGTCGATATATTTCATTTAAAAGAAATTCTATAGAAATCAAATCTTAACCAACTGTATGTAAATTGAGTGCGAAAACTAACCTTTGTTGCCAACACCGCCCAGCGAGCCGAATCGTCCAGGGCGGCCATCCTCGCCTTTGGGACCAGGTTGACCTCGCGGTCCTTGTGCGCCTTGTTCACCTCGTGGGCCTTCGGGTGCGTCGATGCTTATAATTTTTCCGGGCACGCCCTAAAATTTTTATAACAAAAGCACAAAAATTCTGTTATCCCATTCTTAGACATGAAAATTATTAATATTTCGGCAACATGTACCAATATTTCTAAACGTTGATTTTTGGTTTCAACATTTCTAAATTCTGATTTTTGGTTTCAACATTTCTAAATTCTGATTTTTGGTTTCAACAGTTCTAAATTCTGATTTTTGGTTTCAACATTTCTAAATTCTGATTTTTGGTTTCAACATTTCTAAATTCTGATTTTTGGTTTCAACATTTCTAAATTCTGATTTTTAGTTTCAACATTTCTAAATTCTGATTTTTGGTTTCAACATTTCTAAATTCTGATTTTTGGTTTCAACATTTCTAAATTCTGATTTTTGGTTTCAACATTTCTATATTTTGATTTTTGGTTTAGGTATAAATAATAGATTTCTATGCAAAAGATTAGGACTGTTTCTGGTACGCCATTGTAAAGCTGTTTCTATGCCAAAGTTTATCACAAACCATTTTAGCAAGAACCAACTTTCCAATTTGCCTACCAAAAACAGCCCATACTTCTGGGCCCATATTTTCAAACGCCTATAGCACCTATCGATAGTTAGTAATAGGTTTTCAAACTGCAATTGCAGATCTCAAAATTGGCACAAAAGTCAAGGAAATCGAATGCAATAAATGTGCTGAATTTCACACTTCATAATTCCCTTGTTCGAAAGTTACAAAACCTATCATCAACTGGTAATAAGTGCTATACACGTTTGAGAATACGGGCTCTAATCAGAAACAAAATATAAGTAAAAACTTCATAAAAACTTACAATTTGACCACGTGGTCCAGGCAAACCGTCGTTACCAGGCGTCCCAAGATCACCAGGTGGACCTGGACTTCCTTGTCGGCCGGGCATTCCCGGAGATCCAGGATCGCCTCTGGGTCCCATTTTGCCTTTGAATCTTAAAAATATATAAAGGGGTCCGAAAATAACGTTTATCTAACCATCCCTCCCTGTTTTTAATTTTTGGGTAGGAAACTTAATTTGTTTCCGATGTGTTTTTCAAGGGATCCAGATGTAATGGCAGCCTTCGAGATATCATTTGTTCCAATTTACAAGCATGGACAGTAAAGACATACCGCAGGCCAAAAGATGCAATAAAAGTATTGCTGTGTATGTTTTGGGTAAAGCAACCGGTCAGGTGAAAGCACCAACCGTTGGAATAAAAGCAACCGCCGTTGTGAAAGTAACCCATAAAGCATGAAATTTTGCTAGTCTATTTCATTCAATTAATTTTAAAGCGCCATTCACACGTGCAAGTTTTTGCAGCGAGAACTCGCAGCTGCAATTTGTATGCAGAATATGCATTTTTTCATCAGAAAATGAAAAAGCGGCTGCAATATAAATCGCAGTGAACTTGCATGGTTATTCACACATGTGAACTAAACTTCTAGCTATGATTTGTAATGAATTATTTGCAGCTGCAAATTTTTCGAACCGGATTTTGGACAAAACTTGCAAATGCAAATTACAGCAGCAAGTTCTCGTGGCAAAAACTTGAACGTGTGAATAGGGCTTAAGGCATATATTTTAAAAAAAGCTATAATTTCTGCAGAACTTTTATTCATATACAATTACAAAAAACATAAATTTTTGTCAGCATTTAAAAATACCGGCTTACCCTGGAGATCCTGGATATCCTGGAGGCCCGGCGGGACACTTCATACACGGTTCTTTAATATCTTCAGCTTTAACATTGTTAACTTTTCCCGTATTACCTTCCGGACCTTGAATCCCTGGCGAACCCTCGGAACCAGGCTCACCATCAAATCCGGCCTCGCCTGGGTTTCCTGGTGGTCCTTGATGACAAGTACAACCTGAAACAAAAATAATTTCAATTTGAAACAAAATAACCTTCTAATATTCGGGCAGAAAACAGTTTCGATTTTATCAACACTGGATAATGGTTTGAACAAGAGTGTGTAACTGAGCATATTCTGTGTACCAAAGAATGTACGTGGAGCACGTTGCGGTTTTGGTTTACCCTCCTTAATTAAGGGGGGGTCGAGTTTGATGATTTTTTTCAATTTCACGCGTTCAAAAATTTCAATATTGTAAACTTAATCCGTTTGTGCTTTTAAAAAGTAAGCAAATTCTACGGGTCAAACATCAACTACCTCCCCTCAAATTGCACACGTATAGAACAGGGCCGGATCGTTTTCCGAAGGGGCCATAATGAGTCACTTTAAGGTTTAGACTATTTTTTTGCTTAGGCTTAGGCTTAGGCTTAGACTTAGGCTTAGGCTTAGGCTTAAGAATAGGCTCATCCATACGCTTAGGCTAAGGCATAGGCTTAGGCTTAGGCTTAGAAATATGATTATACTGCTGTTCCAGCCCTGTTCTATGCATGGGCCCCTCAAATGTGTGCGGAGTCGGCCAAAAACGCATCGCCCGGTGGTACACTTCGTACCAGATGGAACCCTAAGAGTTGCATACTCTTGGCAATTTGGTTTTCCTGATCGCATTTGACGGCGTTTTTATAAAACGGATATTTACTGAACATTTTTTGGTTCAAGTAATGTTTATGTTGCCTAAACATTAATAAAACCATACGCTTTCAAGAGGGCAAATTTTTAGTACTGCAGTTTAGCGTTCAAGGTATATTCAAGCCACCCCACAAAAACCCCACCACACCCAACAACACCAACACAACCAACCACCCCCCCCACCCACCCCACCCACAACATTTCACACGGATCGACATCCGATAAAAGCTTAGGCCAACGTTACTTTTAGGGCCGGAACCGTAGATTAAGCGTATTCATAAACCTAAGCCCCTAAGCGTAAGCGTTGCAAAACTGTATTTAGCCTAAGCCTAAGCAAAGAAATGTAGTCTAGAATGTAGGCGCAATCTTTTACAGACCTACCAGAAATCGGGACGGCCCTAAAAGTAACATGGGCCAAAGTTTGAATACGCCGGTTTAACTTCAATTTAGTAAATTCAGCTCAACCTGAGTTCAAAAAAGTCGACTGGTTTTCATAGGGATGATTTTTAAACAATTATATTCTTAATCTTGTTTATGCAACTCACATACGCCACCGGCGCCGCCACCAGAGAAGCCACCACCAAACGACTGCCCGAATAACCATGTCGCTCTTGGCAAACGGCCGTGTGAACTTTTGGCTTGAGTTGGCATTGTGCCAATTTTTTGACGCAATGCTTGATGTCGGCTCTAAAATAAAAGTCGTATTTAATAACATACTTAAGTCAAGCAAATACTTGTGGCGCTAAAAATATTACAGATTAACAGGTCACGTATACTAACCTTAATTTAACTAAAATTGTAGACTAATGTTGCGTCTTTAATATAAAACTAAGCTATTGCTTATTTGTTGTGACAATGGCTCACATTTGGCGTTTATTTGTTTCTGTTCGAAAAGTTAAGTATTTAATCCTTAAGCCGGCGACTTAACTAATTAATTAAGCATAATTTGGATAAATACTTAGCTAAAGTTTCAGAAAAAATCATGAATTGGCATCGCCTGAAATTTTGATTTTTTTTTTGAAAAAATTTAGTAAACCGTTGATTGAGTCGATTTCCAGCTTAAAGGTTTGAAGTCATTAATAAGACAATTTAATTTTAACCTAAAGAACAAAGACTTTTTGCCGCGCTAAACTGAATATTAGGCTTACAAACGGTCTGATTTTTGCCAGTAAATCATATGAACACGATAGTGTTCATATATATGATTCGCGCATCTCAAGCGCGTATTTTCAGTTTAGTTCGCATGTTGGTGCTCAAGTAATATCAGACCTGTATCGTTTAAATTTTGTACACTGGTATCCTGGTACGTAGGGAATATTTGTGCCAAAGGATTTCGCAAACCAGTGTGGTCTTCAATAGTTACGGTCAAAAAACTCCTTACAGAAAGTGCACGAAATTTTTCATTTTGGTTCAACACTTTTTACACGTTAGCTATGTAATTTTACGATTATGACTTTCAACACTTTATAGAGCTTACGGTTGGTTTCACCCCAACGGTTGGTTTCACCCCAACAGTCGGTTTCACCCCAACGGTTGGTTTCATCCCAACGGTTGGTTTCACCCCAACGGTTGGTTTTGCCCCAACGTTTGGATTTGCCCCAACGGTTGGTTTCACCCCAACGGTTGGTTTCACCCCAACAGTCGGTTCCACCCCAACGGTTGGTTTTACCCCAACGGTTGGTTTCACCCCAACAGTCGGTTCTACCCCAACGGTTGGTTTCACCCCAACGGTTGGTTTCACCCCAACGGTTGGTTATGCCCCAACGGTTGGTTTCACCCCAACGGTTGGTTTTGCCCCAACGGTTGGTTTTGCCCCAAAGGTTGGTTTCACCCCAACGGTTGGTTTCACCCCAACAGTCGGTTCCACCCCAACGGTTGGTTTTACCCCAACGGTTGGTTTCACCCCAACAGTCGGTTCCACCCCAACGGTGGTTTCACCCCAATGGTTGGTTTCACCCCAACGGTTGGTTTTGCCCCAACGGTTGGTTTCACCCCAACAGTCGGTTTCACCCCAACGGTTGGTTTCACCCCAACGGTTGGTTTCACCCCAACGGTTGGTTTTGCCCCAACGGTTGGTTTTGCCCCAACGGTTGGTTTCACCCCAACGGTTGGTTTCACCCCAACAGTCGGTTCCACCCCAACGGTTGGTTTTACCCCAACGGTTGGTTTCACCCCAACAGTCGGTTCCACCCCAACGGTTGGTTTCACCCCAACGGTTGGTTTCACCCCAACGGTTGGTTTTGCCCCAACGGTTGGTTTCACCCCAACAGTCGGTTTCACCCCAACGGTTGGTTTCACCCCAACGGTTGGTTTCACCCCAACGGTTGGTTTAACGGTTGGTTTCACCCCAACGGTTGGTTTCACCCCAACGGTTGGTTTCACCCCAACAGTCGGTTTCACCCCAACGGTTGTTTTCACCCCAACAGTCGGTTTCACCCCAACGGTTGGTTTCACCCCAACGGTTGGTTTTACCCCAACGGTTGGTTTTGCCCCAACGGTTGGTTTTGCCCCAACGGTTGGTTTTGCACCAACGGTTGGTTTCACCCCAACGGTTGGTTTCAACCCAACGGTTGGATTCACCTCAACGGTTGGTTTCACACCAACGGTTGGTTTTACTCCAACGGTGGGCTTCACCCCAACGGTTGGTTTCACTCCAACGATCGGTTCACCCCAACGATTGGTTTCATCCTAACGGTTGGTTTTACCCAAATGGTTGGTTTCACCCCAACGGTCGTTTTCACCCCAACGGTTGGTTTCACCTCAACGGTTGGTTTCAGCCAAATGGTTGGTTTCAGCCCAACGGTTGATTTCACACAACGGTTGATTTCACCCCAACGGTTGGTTTCACCCCAACGGTTGGTTTCACCCCAACGGTTGGTTTCACCCCAACGGTTGGTTTTACCTCAACGGTTGGTTTCACCCCAACGGTCGATTTCATCCCAACGGTTGGTTTCACTCCAACGGTTGGTTTCACCCCAACGGTTGGTTTCACCCCAACGGTTGGTTTCACCCCAACGGTTGGTTTCACCCTAACGGTTGGTTTTGCCCAACGGTTCGTTTCACCCCAGGGGCTCGTTTCACCCCAGCGGTTAATTTCACCCCAGCGGTTAATTTTGCCCCAGAGGTTAGTTTCACCCTAACGGCTGGTTTCACCTCAACGGTCGGTTTCAGCCCAAGGGTTGGTTTCACACAAACGGTTAGCTTCACCGCAACGGACGATGTCACCCCAATGGATTAATGCAGCAGCTTGGTAAAGCGGTTGAAACTAGAAAAAAATGCTCAGCACTTGAGCAAAAAGGGATATGTTTCATATTCCTATTAAAAGTATGGTAAACTAGATCAGCACATTCGCTTCATGTAACCTGGAAAAGTATTAAGAAACAATAGCTGCCAAAATCATGTTAATTATTAATTTTTCTGAAACATATTGCGGACAGCAAAATTTCTGTAATATTTTTGTAAGAAACAGATGCTTTTCTTGAATGCAAAGCGAAATTATTTCTGAAATGTAGACAGATGTAGCTTGGAATCCATGAATATATATTGAAGTTTTCTACAAAACTTATTAAATTTACCTATGGCTTTGTATTACCATAGTTAATTGAATTTCATAAGAGCATTGTGTGGCGACATAATGGCTGTTAGAGTTTTGATGACCAATTTTGTTAGATACTTTCTTGAACAGACGTCACAAAACGAATCGCAATTGATGCTTTAAAAAGGCTCCACTTATAAGTGACCTTTGAGTTTACTCGATTTTTTACCTTAGTGACAAATTATATAAATGCGCATTTCCCACCCGAGTTATTTATCTGTTTCACTGCATAGTCACGACTATTGAAGCTCACAAATCGCACCGTATTCTGGCACCATCGATTAACTTGCAAAATCAAAGAGCGGTATACCTCAGCCATGTCTCTGCGACCCTAAGGAATTTCTGAAAATTGCTAACAAGTCCTGTCAAAAACTTCAATGTTCGAAATAGATTTGCTGTCCGCAATATGTTTCAGAAAAATTAATAATTAACATGATTTTGGCAGCTATTGTTTCTTAATACTTTTCCTGGTTACATCAAGCGAATGTGCTGATCTAGTTTACCATACTTTTAATAGGAATATGAAACATATCCCTTTTTGCTCAAGTGCTGAGCATTTTTTTCTAGTCATATTTACACTGTAAATTCCAATGAGTTGATTAATCAATTCAGCTTGCAAGTTTAGTTATTTCTGAATTAATATAAGTAAACATTAACTCACTCTGAGTTGAGTTGATTCTTACTCAGTTGAGTTGATTCTGGGTGAGTTGATTAATTAACTCACAATGAATTGTCAGTCAACTCAAAATTCTGAGTTCTGATAGTCCTAACTGCAGACTGACTAAACCAACTCATTCTGAATTAAAATCAACTCACTGAAATTTACAGTGTACCTGGCAAAACGAAACTAACCAGTTTAACCTAAAAACATAAATGTTTTTCCGGCGTTAAACTCAATATTTGGTTTGCAAACGGTCTGATTTTTGCCAATAAATAAATTTCACCTGGCAAAACGAAACTTCGTCACTCAAATGCGATTGCAATTGTTGTATGTAGCTGTACAACATTGGCAGTGTTACAATTGTGCTAACAACTGCAACTGTTGACAATACAACTGCACAAAATGCAATTGCACGCGCCCGTCGATGTACTGTTTCGTCAAATTTAATCATTTCGTACGAATTGTCACGGTCCGCGGTCATAGTTTGTTTTAGCTTAATATAAATAAAATTAAGTAATATTTAAAAGCTTAAAATTAAACAAAAAAATAACAGATATATCGTGTACGGGGCCAGTGTAAAGAACAGCGGCGGAACAGTAGAATAAGCATATTCCTAAGCCTAAACCTACGCCTAAAAGCGTGAGAATGAGTTTATTCACTAAGCCTAAACCTAAGTCTAAGCCTAAGCGTAAGAATGAGTTTATTCCTAAGCCTACGCCTAAACCTAAGCGTAAGAATGAGTTTATTTCTAAGCCTAAGTCTAAGCCTAAGCGTAAGACTGAGTTTATTCCTAAGCCTAAGCCTAAGCCTAAGCCTAAGCGTAAGAATGAGTTTATTCCTAAGCCTAAGCGTAAGAATGAGTTTATTCCTAAGCCTAAAAACCTAAGCCAAGCAAAAAATTAGTCTGAAATGGGCCGTATATGGTATAGAACGTGAAGTGACTTTTGACAATCCAAGCCTAACCGGTAGAGCACACAAGTAATAATTTTCAATTTTCGGCAAAATATTCCTACAGTAATTGATAAGTTAATAAAAAGCGCACTGTTAATACGCGGTGTCAGTTATGGTAGGAACCGCGAGTTCAGACCTTTTAACTAAGCAGCTGGAAAAGTTCTTGCAATTCCAACAGTCTCTTGATCGCTTAATAAAAAGTGTGAATACACCGTGTCAGTCTAGGTAGGAACCGGGACTTTAGACATTTTAACTAATCAGCTGGAAAAATGAGTTACGGGTAGTTTCGAACTAGCATCCTACTACGATACTTAGGTAGCTCTCTCAAACCGCAAACTTAAGCTGACCGTACATTGTGTAACTTGTAATGTCTGAACATTGCATTTTACCTAGGCACGTAGATAGAGGGAAGCCGGCGGGCGGGCGGTGGGTCAGCTCCCCCTGGAAGTATTTCCCTCCTGAAAACGTTTTAACTCCCTCTAGCAATGTGAGCCAGCTAGGGGTCGGATTTTACCTAACGTGCGAACTGAATGTGAACAGTTTGTAATTAACCAATCAAAAATCGTCGCTTTCAAGACCGCAACGGTATCTGATCGACCGTTACGATCATAGTTCATTGGCTGAATCCCGATTCGATTATGTAAATTTTAAATTTGATTCGATCCTATCTTCAGATCAAGAACGGAACTGGTTTTTGATTCGTCCCGCATCCGCTATATTTAGGATTTTATTACAAAACGGAAAGACTGAAAATTGTTGAAATATTAACACCAATGCTGATGAATGAACGCCGGCAAATTGTTATTAATCTTAATATTCGAGGCCAATGTAAAGAACAGGGGCGGAACAGTATTAAACCCATATTCCTAAGCCTTAGCCTAAGCCTAAGCGTAAGAATGAGCATGTTCCTAAGCCTAAAAGCCTAAACCAAGCCAAAAAATAGTCTAAATTTTAAGCTTACACTATTGCAGTCCCACAGAAAAACGTTCCGCCTCTGATCATTACATGGACCAGATTTGAAAACAAAATATTACAAGTTATCGTATCTCAAACCAACAAAAACATTCACTTAAAACAAATTAAGCAATTGAAAATGATTAATATCAACTCTGTTGCTCTCGAACTCGAGTTTATATACAGCCAGGTTGAACTACGACTCTACCCGTCATCGTGTTCAGCCCAATAATTAGATTGACGTTTGAGTTAAACAAAAACTCTTAAAATGTTTCCGATTGAAAATGAAATATTTCACAGGTCAACTTTTTGAAAAAAAGTTGTTATTTGGCGTTTAAAATTTGAACAAAACACAACAAAAAAATACGAAAATTAACAATAAATTGTTATCAGTTTTTTGTGTGTCTGTGAAGCGTAATTTGGGCACCGCGAACAAATTTGCCATATTTTCTGGCAATGGCCGATCGATTGGGTCGGCCTTCGAAGGCCGCCTTTCACGCAACAGGGAACAAACCCTGAAATTTTGTATTAAAATTAAACCAATCAAATTTTGTGGTTCGTTTTTGTAGCTTGCGAGCCTTCTGACACTCATCGCTTCCCCACAGATATTTTCGGATCAGCTCCTGTTTGCGGGCATATCACCTCAAATTACACCTATCAGATTGTAAATGATTGACATTACTCAGTTGGTTTTAAAGTCTTGCGTGAGCGTTGTTTTATAGCAAATTTATGTCATAAAAATAATTGCAATTAATTTCGCTAAAAATTGCAGTTTATCATTGCGTGAAAAACATTGTAAAACGGAAATTTTAACACCGTTTTTTACACTGAAAATCAATCTGCAAACTGTTGTAAAATATTTTATGAAATATATATGTTTATATATGTATATATATATAAATGTATTTATTTATTGCACAAATAAAATTTAAACAATATATACATATATATTTGTTTCACTTTTCGTTGCTGCAAATGAGAAATTAAAAACAATTGTCTACGAATCATTTTTCATTTCCTTACCAAACTTCATCTTTTTTTTCTCGAGAACTCAAATCGAAAGTCAGCATAAATTAATAACGAATTAGTCACAGACAGCAAACAACGCCGTGTTTGTTTCTTAGGGTTGCGCTACACTTTTGATGACGTCCGCAGCCGTCTGTCACTGTTCGACGCCGTCCGGAACCTGTTCGGAAATGCATGTGTACTGTCGCATGGTACAGGTATGACTGTTTTTGTAAACAAATTTTTTTACTTGCGGCATCGGACGGCAACGAACGGCGCAGCACGTGCAGTAAATCGCCGCTTTAATAACAAATCAAGTGTGAAATGAACGCGGATTTGGTGGATTATACTACTGCGACTAGTAAAATGTCGATACTTATACTACTGAAAAAGCAACGGTATACTTAAGGGTGGCGGTGTATTTGTCGAACAACGCCGAATGGTACCCAAAACGTGTTCGACTTACAAATTGGTGTGCGGTGCCATGTGCCAATACTTGTGTGTTGCCGTACGGTACCACATCGGGCCAATTTGAAAACGAATCAGAAAGCATATAGCAATCTTTGAGGGTGTAACCGGGAATGAAAAATTCCGAGCCGGAGCCGGTGCTCGAGGTCTACGAAACTTGCCAGAGTCGTAGCCAGAGGTGACGCTTAGCCAATATCTGCAACATGTTGTTAAGTTGTTTGATTTTACGCTAATTTTATGCGAAATTTAGGAAATTCTTTTTTGAAAATTGAGACAAAAGTACAACGAAAAGACAGATAAATTTTTCAAAATTATGCAAAATTTTACTACAGAAATTGCCGGAACCTTCGGCAAAAATTCTACCCGAGCCGCAGCCGGAGTCGGATGCCGATGTTCTGCCGGAGTCGGAGCCGGAGGCAGACCTCCGGTTGTATCCTGCAACCTTTTCCGTTTTTAAGGTTGTTCTTTTACAAGTGGTTACTATAATGGAATGCTAAGCCTGAACTTAGGAGTTCGGCAAACGTCAAAATTATCATGAAGCTTTACTCGATTCAAGAGGGCTTATCTCGCAGTTTTTGATTGGATCAAAGCTTACTTGCCAGCTTTTTATTGGATCAAAGCTCACCTCCAAGTTTTCGACTACATCAAGCTTACCTGCCAGTTTTTTACTGGATCAAAGCTCACCTCCTGTTTTTGATTGTATCAAAGCTTACCTTTCAGTTTTTGATTTGGATCTAAGCTTACCTCCCAGTTTATGATTGGATCTAAGCTCATCTCTTCTAGTTTTTGATTGGATAAATAGACATAAACCAAAGTAAGCTATTTTTAGTAATATTGTACTTTTACCGTCTAACCTTACTCGTGTTTATTTGCCAGTGATAGTTTTGGCAATAAAAAATAGATAAAAATAACCATTTTTTGCATGTTACCATTTTTTCAGCCAACAAAAATTGGCCGTGTACACATATCATCTCTTTTACTCAAAATAGTTTTTTCATTGTCTTCTTTTATCTTTTCTCATTTTAGACATTTACTTTCACTCTACTGTTGATAAATTATATACTTTTTTCTGTGTCTCTAAATTTCATTTTCAACGTGATCAATCGTCTGAGATTTGTTTGATAATTAATTAAACTCGTATCTCGTTGTACTATGAAAAAGTTTATACTTAAATTTGAAATTAATTTTACTTCGTGCGCAACACGAGAAAAACTTTAAAATAAATGAATTTATTATTCAATTTTAGTACTGTATTGACCCTAATAATAGGGAGGGTAATAAAAGAGGGGGGTATCTTCATTTTGAGTTTATTAGGAGTCCGTATCCTGTAATAAGAGTCCGTAAAGCGGATAGAGTCCCGAAACGCTAATTATAGTCCATAAATGACAATTATCCCTTATTGTAGCGCATAAAACACTTCAGGACCAAATAATTTGAGTTTAAAACGTTAAAGCATACTTAAGTTTTGAAAGTACATTCCTAAGTATAACCTAGCATTATCGCTCAAGCCACTGACACAAGACAAATTTACGTTTAATTCAATGGATAGTTGCAGTACCGGATATATATCAGTAACGAAGGGTGGCGGAGTGTGGGTTAAAAATCACAACAGTCCGTAACCGAGGAACAAGGGGGTACACTCTGGAGAATCCAAATAAA
>JASANG010003301.1:0-27563 GCA_030248215.1 Enoplolaimus lenunculus
GGTGACATCGTCCGTTGCGGTGAAGCTAACCGTTTGTGTGAAACCAACCCTTGGGCTCAAACCGACCGTTGAGGTGAAACCAGCCGTTAGGGTGAAACCAACCTTTGGGGCAAAATTAACCGCTGGGGTGAAACGAACCCCTGGGATGAAACGAACCGTTGGGTCAAAACCAACCGTTGGGGTGAAACCAACCGTTGGGGTGAAACCAACCGTTGGGGTGAAGCCCACCGTTGGAGTAAAACCAACCGTTGGTGTGAAACCAACCGTTGAGGTGAATCCAACCGTTAGGGTGAAACCAACCGTTGGGGTGAAACCAACCGTTGGGGGTGAAGCCAACCGTTCAGGTGAAACCAACCGTTGGGGGTGAAGCCAACCGTTGAGGTGAAACCAACCGTTGACGTGAAACCAACCGTTGGAGCAAAACCAACTGTTGGAGTGAAACCAACCGTTGGGGTAAAACCAACCGTTGGGGTGAAACCGACCGTTGGGGTGAAACCAACCGTTGGGGTGCAGCCAACCGTTGAGGTGAAGCCAACCGTTGAGGTGAAACCAACCGTTGGGGCAAAACCGATCGCTGGGGTGAAACCAACCGTTGGGGTAAAACGAACCGTTGGGGTGAAACCAACCGTTGGGGTGCAGCCAACCGTTGAGGTGAAGCCAACCGTTGAGGTGAAACCAACCTTTGGGGTAAAACGAACCGTTGGGGTGAAACCAACCGTTGGGGTGAAACCGACTGTTAGGGTGAAACCAACCGTTGGGGTGAAACCAACCATTGGGGTGAAACCAACCATTGGGGTAAAACCAACCGTTGGGGTGAAACCAACCGTTGTGGTGAAACCAACCGTTGGGGTGAAACCGACCGTTAGGATGAAACCAATCGTTGGGGTGAAACCAATCGTTGGAGTGAAACCAACCTTTGAGGTGAAGCCCACCGTTGGGGTAAAACCAACCGTTGGGGTGAAACCAACCGTTGGGGTGAAGCTAACCGTTGGGGTGAAGCCAGCCGCTGAGGTGAAACCAACTGTTGAGGTGAAACCAACCGTTGTGGTAAAACCGATCATTGGGGTGAAACCAACCGTTGGGTAAAACCAACCGTTGGGGTGAAACCGACCGTTGGGGTGAAACCAACCGTTGGGGTGAAGCACCGTTGAGGTGAAACCAACCGTTGGGGTGAAACCAACCGTTGGGGTAAAACCAACCGTTGGGGCAAAACCAACCGTTGGGGTGAAACCATTCGTTGGGGTGAAACCGACTGTTGGGGTGGAACCAACCGTTGGGGTGAAACCAACCGTTGGGGTAAAACCAACCGTTGGGGTGGAACCAACCGTTGGGGTGAAACCATCCGTTGGGGTGAAACCATCCATTGGGGTGGAACCGACTGTTGGGGTGAAACCAACCGTTGGGGCAAAACCAACCGTTGGGGTAAAACCAACCGTTGGGGCAAAACCAACCGTTGCGGCAAAACCAACCGTTGGGGCAAAACCAACCGTTGGGGTGAAACCAACCGTTGGGGTGAAACCAACCGCTGTGGTGAAACCAACCGTTGGGGTGAAACCAACCGTTGGGGAGAAACCGACTGTTGGGGTGAAACCAACCGTTGGGGTGAAACCAACCGTTGGGGCAAAACCAACCGTTGGGGCAAAACCAACCGTTGGGGCAAAACCAACCGTTGGGGTGAGACCGACTGTTGGGGTGAGACCAACCGTTGGGGTGAGACCAACCGTTGGGGTGAAACCAACCGTTGGGGTGAAGCCAACCGTTGGGGTGAAACCAACCGTTGGGGTGAAACCAACCGTTTGGGTAAAACCAACCGTTGGGGTGAAACCATCCGTTGGGGTGAAACCATCCGTTGGGGTGAAGCCAACCGTTGGGGTGAAACCAACCGTTGGAGTGAAACCAACCGTTGGAGTGAAACCAACCGTTGGGGCAAAACCAACCGTTGGGGTGAAACCAACCGTTGGGGTGAAACCAACCGTTGGGGTGAAACCAACCGTTGGGGAGAAACCGACTGTTGGGGTGAAACCAACCGTTGGAGTGAAACCAACCGTTGGAGTGAAACCAACCGTTGGGGCAAAACCAACCGTTGGGGTGAAACCAACCGTTGGGTGAAACCAACCGTTGGGGTGAAACCAACCGTTGGGGTGAAACCAACCGCTGGGGAGAAACCGACTGTTGGGGTGAAACAACGGTGAAACCAACCGTTGGAGTGAAACCAACCGTTGGGGCAAAACCAACCGTTGGGGCAAAACCAACCGTTGGGGCAAAACTAACCGTTGGGGTGAAACCAACCGTTGGGGTGAAACCAACCGTTGGGGTGAAACCGACTGTTGGGGTGAAACCAACCGTTGGGGTGAAACCAACCGTAAGCTCTATAAAGTGGTGAAAGTTATAATCGTAAAATTACATAGCTAACGTGTAAAAAGTGTTGAACCAAAATGAAAAATTTCGTGCACTTTCTGTAAGGAGTTTTTTGACCGTAACTATTGAAGACCACACTGGTTTGCAAAATCCTTTGGCACAAATATTCCCTACGTACCAGGATACCAGTGTACAAAATTTAAACGATACAGGTCTGATATTACTTGAGCACCAACATGCGAACTAAACTGAAAATACGCGCTTGAGATGCGCGAATCATATATATGAACACTATCGTGTTCATATGATTAAGATGAACACAACTCGTAGAACAATATGAAGCCGATCGAATGGAAATACAAAATATATATTTGCGTTTTCGTTGAAAACATCTTATTAAACCCTGTGTGGTACAATATCTCTAAGTCGCTTCTCGGATATCACGTGGAAATGCTTATGGAAACAACGCAAAACGCACCGCAGAATTGTTCATAAAATTAGCCAATAATCGCGATAAACCGAAACCTAACAAATGTCATTGTTAAACAGCATCCATCCGAGAGCCTCAGGTTCGAATCTTAGCTTGAAATTAGATATGAGATTAAACAAAATATATGTACGGAAGAAAGAATTGAACACAGCTTTACACGTTTCGATCAGTCAATACTCAAATATAATGTTTAAGATATAATTACGAAACCATGGCAAAGTACGCAGCAAAACTGTCTATACAATTAATAGGCGATGATAATATTAATGAGGTAATTTCTAAACGCAGTTAAAAACGCAAAACTAAACGCCACTTAGCCCGAGAGTTCGATGTTCGAATTGTATGGTCAAGCCCGGAGCAGACAACTCCATACCCCCATTCGGGGATCCCAACCCTAAAGATTGGCCCCCAACGTAACAACATTTTAAACAAAAAAAATAATTAAAAAACATTTCGATCATTGTACATTTAGAGGCCCCACCATGTCCTGCTCCGACACTGCCGATAGTTTGAAATTAGATCTAATGTGAAATAAAAACAAATTTCACACCGAAAAGAGCTCTAAACACTGCTGGTACAATATCTTTCACTATCAGTCATTTTGTCGTGCATCATAAGCAACTGCGAACGAAAACAAGGCAAAAAATACGGCAAAAATGTCTATAAAATTAGCTGAATTGTGATATATATGACTTTTAAAAACGGCTATATCTCATAGATGAATAAGATATTGTAAAGCGGCTCTAAGGTATTCTCGTATGAATATTCATGAATTCATGAATGTCCCACTTAATTCCACAACAGGTGTGGAATGTCTGATATATAGATAGTTTGATTAAAAAATATAATTTTACGCAACATTTGAAATTCCTTCATAATTTAAATCGTTTCGCCAAAATTTCAATTTATAGCCAAAACATGAATTTTCATGTGAAAATATGAATTATTTGCGAAAATTTGAATTTTTACCGTCAAAACATGCCAACCAAATTTGAATTTGCTCAAAATTTGAATTTTTCAGCCAAAACTTGAATTTACACGCCAAAACGTAAATTTTCGCGCCAAAAGTTGAATTTCCTCCTAAAATTGAATTCCCTGTAAAATTTAAATTTTCCCGCCGAAATTTTAATGTTCCCACCAAAATTAAAATGTTTTCACCAGAATTTGATTTTTCCAGCCAAAATTTGAATGTTTCTACCAAAATTTCAATTTTTGAGCCAAAATTGAATTTTCTCACCAAAAGTGATTTTTCTGCCAAAACTGTTACTTACTGCCAAGTTTAAAATCTCCTCCAGTTTTAATTTTGTCAAAAACATAGAGAAGACCGCATACTGTTCGCTGATGTTGAATTTCTCCGCTACACCGTAGATGAAATTGCCTAAATGTCCATCAATATGTGTCGCAAGTGATGCAACGAAAATTGTCTATTCAAAACAGTAGGTCATTGCATGTGCCGAGCGCACACATTATAACGTCTGAGTGACACTCTCCGCCACTTTGGCTACCCTGTAAAATTTTTTCAAAAAAATAGCAAGTTACAGGAAAATTTTTTATTTACACGAAAAAATATCGAAACTTTCTGTTTTGAATATTATTAGTTTTCGCATTGAGTCTATATGTATTTGTGAAGGCCTGAGTGTCCAGGGAAATGAAGCATAAAAGCTGGTCATTGCTCAGTTGTCATGTGTTTTGCAACAAGTTTGCTCGTTCAAAGATTTTTAACAATGAAAAATAGTATATATAAAAGTAATTCTTTTGCATATTACGCGAATGCCAAATATGCGTTTCCTGAAATATTTTCGGTCTTCTCTAACGCGTTCAACTGGCTAAAAGATTCAAAATTGCAACTAAATCACTAGCAAACTGCGATGCTAAACTGCCAGTCTTCTGGAGTTTAGAATCTGAAACATTTTTCTTTTGCAGAAAAAAACTGGTTCGTGCTGAAGATGTCTGATTTGGTCAAGAAATAAGACAAAATAATTTTTTGATTTATTAACTAAAAGGGGTCCAGATCCGTCTTACCTCCAATGGCTCTGCACAGAGTAACCAATATCCGCCTACCTTGATATGGTTCCACATCGTGGACGACTTGCGGGGAAAGACTCCCATTCGCTACAACTGATTCCTGCTTGTACTGTGGTATCCGTTAGCTTTGAAGTAGCAACAGTAGGTTGAGTTGAATTCCACGTATTTGCCCGGAGACGGATTTCATCGTCAAACAAACCATCGTAATTTAATTTTCTATTAATTTCAGTCGAGCAACCATTATTGCTTCCTTTGAGCTCGCGGACACGTTTCGGTGAGTAAACGCCTGTTGCGGCCCCACTGTGATGACCGCGGCAAAATTTTAGTAACATCAAAATTTAAATTATATCTGTTTTACTATTTTTTATGTGTAAATCCTAAAAATGCACACAACAATAAAGTTTACAAACATATTTATGACAGTTTTTCAAAAAAACAGAGAATTCGCTCATTACCCGACTGGTGTAACTTACGTATATTCAAAATGCGGTTCCAGCGCTGTTCTGTTCCATATTTAAGATTAAGGCTCAGGTTTAGGCTTACTCTTATAAGTAAAGCCTTGAGCAAAGGGTTTAGACTTCGGCGTATTAGGTACGCCTGACCAAAAGCTTAAGCTAAAGCCTGCGGGAAAACGAGTAAGTGCACAAAATATCTTCCTTAACGAGCCTGAGCCAAAGGGGGCCTGGGAAGCTCAACCCTAAAAAATAATGTCCCTTTACGCTGCTTTAGTCATTAAAAATCCTTGTGTGTCAATCCTGAGAAATGCTTATCCCCCTCTAGCAAGGTGAAGCTGGCTACGGGCCTGTTCCTGAATTTCTTGGAGGCATCAAAAATTAATTATTCAGATAATTAAATTGGTTGTTGGCCAGGCAAAACAGACACTGGCTGAGATCGAGCCCGCAGCGAAGGCGGCCCCCTGGAAAAATTTTGGCTCTCCTGGAAAATTTCGACCCTTACTTGTAAATTAACCAAAAACCTTTGTATGCCACTCCTGAAAATTTTTAGGCTCCTACCAAGGTGAGCTAGCTATGGACTGCCTGAAATACAACACATGGTGGTCATAAGACGAACCATACTTAACACTGGCAAATATTGCTACATTATTGTATTGCCATACATTACAATGGTTTTCGAGTCAAATCAATTATTCATGCCACGAATGCTATGCAAGTGCCTAGCTAGGATTTAAAGTACATAAGGTACAGCGTCAAGTATATTTTTGCGAGCGACAGTAATTCGCGAGAAATTTTCCTGCGAGAACAAGGACTTAGAAGCTTGTTCTAAGAACAACTAAACATAGTTTTTTGTTATTTTTTCAAAATTTTAAAAAGATATATTCCCCTATTTTCTGTATGCGACTTTGGCGATATGGTATACCGTAGCTAAACATAAGGAAATGCATATTCGATGGTTTCAGTTTTAATCAATTGGTTCACGTGAATGGTATACATTATATATATATTTTTTATCCCTTGTTATTGTATACGAACCTGGAAGCCTATGGGTTTCTTCGGAACCAAGCCGAACGAACATAACAAGAGCCAAGATGTTGATATTTTTCGTACGGTAGGTACGGGGGGATCCAGCTGCGGCGCAGTACCCGTAGAAAAATTTTGCCCATCCCCCAAAAATATTGCCAAGTTTGTTTGTATGTCAACGAAAACCCTCGAATGACCTTCCTGAAAATTTTTAGCCACCTAGCAAGGTGAGCTGTCCATGAGCCTGTCTCTCAGTTGCCAGAACGTAAAAATTGACTACAAATGACGAAATAAATTCTACAATATATATTTGTATCATATTACAATAATATTTGACGAATGACTACCAGTGTTTTTAAAATGAATGAAAGCTATCCGAACATGAACAACATTTCACCGCTAATTCAGTCTGACTCAAGTACAAGGGCCATATTATTGCCCTCAGCCACTGTGTAACCGGACATTCGTTTTTCGTTTCCGTTATTTTGATCACTATAAAGTTTCCGTTATGTTTACTATGCGTTTACACCGTACCCTCAATACGGATCTGATCGTCCTCTGAATGTGATTGAAACATATATGTTTCTATTAAGATTTAGTACAAAAATTGTGATATTACCTGTAGCTCTATTAAAAAAATACCGGATCCCCACTTCTGGTTTGTAGTCAATTAATAAAATCAGCAAGTTCCATATAGAAACATTACATTTCTTTCTGATTAAAAAAATTATATGCAATACGGCTGGCTGGGTATATCTTAACAAAGGGTGCAACCGGAGATGAAAAATACCGGAGCCGGAGGTCAACGAAATTTGACGGAGCCGGGGCCGAAGCCGGAGGTGAGGTAAAATTAAGTAGTAAAAATGATTGTTCATCAGTTAATTTTAGCCAATATCTGCAAAATGTTGTTAAGTTGTTTGGTTTAACGCTAATTTTCTGCCAAATTGCGGCAATTAAATTCTCGGAACCTCCGGCAAAAATTCTACCGGAGCCGGAGCCGAGCCGGAGACCGATTTTCTGCCGGAGCCGGAGGCAGACCTCCGGATGTACCCTGTTTAACAACCTTCTACACTATTAACCTATTCTCATCTCGAGTGGACTTTGAGCAACTCATACCAATATGAGCCCATCTTACATTTCTGGCCCTTCCGTGCACTGTTGGCACTGCTAAAAGAGTAGGTTTAGATTTAGACCTAATTTTTTGCTTAGATGTCAGCGAAGAAGGTTTGCGCTTTCTTCAACGCTTAGGCTTAGGAGTATACTTAAGCCACAGTTGCGGTCGTAAAGTATCATTGGCTGCAATGAGGTTTTAAATGTATCCAGGAAATATTCACGTTACACTGTAAATTCCAGTGAGTTGATTTTAACTCAGAATGAGTTGAATCACTCAGCCTGAGTTAGGACTATCAGAACTCAAAATTTTGAGTTGATTCAATTCATTCTGAGTTAATTAAGCAACTCATCCATAGTCAACTCAACTCACAGTGAGAATCAAATCAACTCAGAGTGAATTTAAGTTTACTGTTATTAATTCAGAAAGAACTAACTTTCCGTCGGAGTTGATTAATTAACTCATTGGAATTTACAGTGTAGAAAGTGTTAATTAGTTTGCAAACACGTTTAGAAAGTTCAAACCTCGACTAATTCGATCGTGAAAATGTGCCGATTCACTTGTGAAAACTTTTGAAATTTTGTATCCGCCCATTTTCATCGGGTTTCTTCAAACTCAACGTTTCTTTCAACATTGCTTCAATCTTAACAAACTGACCCTTTTTCAATACCTTGCATAACACGAAGGTTAACTGGGCACATTTTGTTTTAGAATTTTTATGGTTCAGTATTGTCGTTACCCTAGAAATCTAACCAATGGGAATTGCTTTCTGCCTCGACGCCACACAGGTGTCGGCAGGTAATGTGCAAAGAACCGTAACAGGATCGCCGAATTCTTGAAGCCTAATATGTAAAACTTTCTTGCCTGAACCCTACTTTCTCGACCGTACCACTGGCAGGATCCGAAGGCGAGCGGCGTACGCCCCCCATCATAAATTTTTTGTGATAAACGGGTAAGGTCCCTACATAACAATATTTCCCCTCAGAAAATCGGCACCTAAATAGCATGCAGTAAAAATTGCGTTTCATAACTTTTGTCAACCCGCGCCATCCAGTCAGAAATTTGTGGAACCGCAGCTGACTCCTACTTCATAATCTGGCGATACAACTCCCTTTGTTATAATTTTTATCCACAAAGTTCTTAGGAATGTTTTCATTTGATAAACATACCAAACCATCCCCTTTGAAATTTTGATAGGGCGCACTTTCATCAATTTCTAATGTCTTTGAAAGGCCCATGGCACAATTACCGGTAAACAAACAACGAAGTTGAACCAATTTTGTTTGTAGTGAAACCTTTAAATTAGTTCCTGGTTGTTGTTTAAGACACATCCGTCCAATACCTACAGAAATATATAGTATCAATTTCGCATTGAGTACACCATTAAGACCATCCGCTTGACACAGATTCTTAATTTAACAAGAGGGGGAAATCATAGGCTTAAGGAGATGATCCACGATTTTGTCCGGTGGGAAAGGATGCTTTTTTTGAGGTAACGAATTGGACAGTTGTAAAGGCTGTCTTTACCAAGTTTTTCTATATTTTAAAGTTGATTAATTGCACTGAAGGTGTAAAAAATTTTCAATCTGATGTTGTAAAGCTTCAGTATATTTTTCAGCTATTTGGCTAGAAAAAAACACACTGTAAGCCCCAGATAAATCACTTGTGTCGCAAAATTTGCTGCGCAGCAGTTGATGGTCGGGGGCCATACTCTCATCGCCCCGTCAAGAAGAGATCGTTTGGTCTACCAATTGGTTTTGTCCGTCCGGCAGCGGCATTGCTTTCTTAACCTATCGTTAATAATTATCTGATTCTATTTGAAATTCCAACATTTTGGTCGAGTTTTACGTTTCGCCACACGCAAACGCCGCTGGTTAAAAATGGCCGCGATATGATTGGCCAGATTAGAAAAGCACCTTTAATATGAGCCTTCGTTGGCTATTTTAATTGTTTTTCAAACCCAGACCTAATTAAACCAAAACGTTTGGCTTGCCGTATAACAAATACCTTTAGGCCCAAGTTAAATCACTGAGTCTTAACCTAAATAATGTTCAGAATCGGAGACTACGTCCCGTATTCTCAAATGTATGTAGCATACTATCAACAGTTGGTGATCGATCTTCAAACATTCGAACCACTCTGCGATGAGGCTCGAAATTCAGCACATTTTTTGTATTTCATTTGTTTAATCTCTGAACCGATTTTGAAATCAGGCAATTGCAAGAGCGGCTAAGTTTGAAAACTTATCGGTAACAGGTGATAGATGCTATACGCAATGGCGGATCCATGGGGGGGCCACCCCGGTCGTGGCCCCCTCACCAACAGCATCTCAACAAAAATTATATAGCAATTTTATGACAATAATTCGTGGTTTGTGTGCGGGTCAAATGTAAGTTTATTACCTGTGAAATTTTGCCCCCCCCCCATTTTGACATCCTGGATCCGCCACTGGCTATACGCATTTAAAAATATGGACTTAGGCTAAAAGGTAAATCGTTATCAGGTTATTTTCCAGGCTAAACACGCACCGCCAAATGAAAGTACAATATTGTCAGTTTTCATGGCCAACAAACAAACTCTCGATACAAACTCGAACAGGAAATTATGCAGCGTGACCATATGATAAATGTATTCATTTCGACTATAGAAACTTTTCACGGGGTGTCGAATTCGAACGCGAAGACAGGGTCACAACTGTGGGGGCGTACAGAGAGATTTACACGCATCATAACTTTTTCATTCAACACAATCTGTTTAAAGTGTGGCACTTTAGGGCGTTACAAATTATTAGCCAAATGCTACAGTGCTTTCAACGGCGGACTCAGAAATTTCTGACGAGGTGGGGCGGGCTAGGATTGAAACGCAATTTTTACTGTATGCTATATATACGATATTTTTGTGAGCAGAAAAAATTGTAAAAGTGAGTACATCTATGTTTTAAAAATCCTTTCAGGTCCATCGAAATAGTACTTTTGCGGCAATTACCGTCCGAAACTCGTGTTTGTTTTCCAGTGCCGGAGCAGGCAGGGGTAGAAGCGCCCCCCAAATTCCAGGGTGGTGGCCCTCAAACTCGCGAGCGAAGCGAGCGAGAAGCCAAACACATTTTAAAACTTAAGCGGTTTTTGTTTTAGCCGGTTAAGGCGGGGGCCCCTTTAGGGGTTCCCCCCAAATGGGGGTATGGTGGGGTGTCTGCTCCGGCCCTGATGCTTTCCTACGATAATCGAGGGACGTTGACAACAATTCGACTCAAACTTTTTATTTTTAGCATATGCTGTCAAACGATATATCAAGTTTTTCCGTATGCAACAAACCTTAAAATCATTATAATACAGGGTTTTAGATTGATTTTACAAAAATACATTTATAAAATGTATATTGTGTATATTTTCAGAATAAATAATGCATGGCGAAAACATAATATAAACGAAACAGCCAACGTAGAAACCAGGGCAGTAACAGAAGTACAATCATATTCCTAATCCTAAGCCAATGCATGAAAATTAGTCTTAGACTTAAACTTACTCTATCGCAGTCCCGCACAAAACCGTTCCGCCCGTATTCTTTACATGAGTCGACAAAACGTTTAACTTGGTCATATTTTTTCAGTAGTAAATTAACATGTACTACTTTACACATTTGAGATCATGACTGTTTTGATTTTCCCATTTGAAAGCCTGCTGGTAATAGATGCTGTACACGTTTGAGAATACGGTTCTGGAAGCTAAAATAAGCATAGGAATGCGACAAAGTCGCAAGCGAAACGAACAACAAAAGCCAAACGCCTTTTGAATCGCAAATCATTATTAGTTCATGGGTTAGGGAAAGTGTAGGGCCGCCGACTGGAACTTTACACCTATGATCCTGGAACATCATCGCATGTTCGACTGAAAATCGGTTCCAATTTACTGCGCAAATAGAAAATAAGTAATAACTCATGCTGTCCAAAATTTAAAATTCAAATTAAATTGTACGTCCGGCCATTTTAGTTTTACATAAACTAATATTCAAGTTTAGTTAAGCTATTATTTAAGTTTAAGTTTTCACAGAGTACAGCCAATTGACTGCATTCAGCGTAAACCGTGATATATACATTTGTCAAAACGAAATTTCTTCAATGCAGAGGTTGGTATCTAGTGGATTTATTTAGACTATTCCTACAATAAAAATGACTTTTATTTCTTATGATGATGTTGTTTTGCATAAAAAATTTGGTTCCGTTTGAAACACGGTCGAATTAACTTAGATTTATAATTGGAGATGTAAATAAACGGTTTTCGTTAGCTTGTATGGTGAACGGGCACCCCCGAAGGATCGCTTCACCAATTCGGGGGTTCGAGGGGCACTTCCGCCGGTACTGGCTGTAAACATAATTCAGTCTCTCGATAACGCGATCAACTTCGACTTTAACGTCGCCGAAACGCCCACATCTGTCATTCTAAACCTTGGCACTGTTCACCAGGTTAATACCTCGGCAAAATCGAAACCTGAATGTACGTTTAGGCACACCAAATTGTATGTCATAAACATGTGTTTGACCTTCTAGAACTGAAGATGATCGTAAAACTAATACAATAATACACTTAGGCAAAATGTTTTCAAAAGTTTGATATACGAACAAGCAAGTGATAACTTTATTCTGAGTAAGTTTAGTTATGCATAACAAACCGTTACTATTTATGGATCATCATATATAAATATTCAGCGGTGGATCCAAAAATTTCAGACGGAGAGGGGCGGCTGGTAAATGTTATGAAACACAATTTTTACTGTACACTATATGTCCCAATTTTTTATGGTAGAAAATTGTAAGATAGGATGGAACTTACGATTTTATCATAAAAAATTTTCTAGTGTACATGCTTGAAAAAATGTGTCAAAATGGTTCAAAATGCGCACTTATAGCTAATTTGCATTTACTTTTGCTTGTATGAAATTTCAAAACATAAATTAAAATCTGGCAGACTGCCCAAATGACCGTAAACACTGATTCGCATCGCGAAATAACCTATTACGACCGTTTTGACCTGGTAATTCATACCTCCGGTAAAAAGTAGACATGATTGTACAGTATTTTTCAGCTCCGGTTGCACCATGTTTGTTCACATTGAATATTAATATTCATGTGTTCAAAGTCAACAATTATTGTGACATATTCTCAAAAGCGGTCTATAGCATCTATAACCAGTTAGCGAGATATATTTAAAATAACGAACTGCCCAATAGGGAAACTGTAAATTGGCCATGATGTAAGGCAAATCAAATACGAAAGATTTGCTAAATTCCGAAACTCGGCATTTACTGGATCGATAACTACATGACGTATCGCCAACTGGTAATAGGCGCTACACATTTTTGAGGATACGTGCACTTGTTTCTATTAGCGTAGGCTATAAGGTTGTGTGGCTCTCAGCCAACAGTTATTTAACCAACTTATTTCACTTAAGCCATTCAGATCACAGATCTGTCTACAATGTTTATTTCAAAAAATGAATTATCCTGAATTTTAAAACACGGGCGTGATTCTTGGCAAACACGACATTTTGCTTCTTGTAATGCGCTCTGTTGAATGTCAAACCACAATTGCAAGTTGTATCGGCCAAAAAACAGAATTTTCTGAATATTACAATTTCTGAACATTTCAAAATTAATATTCTGTTAATTCGCTGGAACTGTTGCTTACACCACAGGCTACCTATAAGTCATACTATCACGATTTAAGATGTTTTTTGATTTGCTTAAAAATCAAAAGTTAATTAAAACAGAAAATTAATACTGTCCAAACAGAAAACTCTTTTGTACTACCCGTATTTTATGGAAATGATTCCATAGCAAGCAATGGTGTGCAAAGATAATATTTCAAATTTCTCAATATGACAATTTCTCCTAGGAAAAACAACACAAACTCTTGTCGAATCGTAACTACGTCAAAATTAACATGTTTACCTGTTGTTATTCATAACGCCTACATAAAGCAAAAACTTAGTTTCACACCCTTAACTGTTAGTTTATTTTTGTCCCGTCAAACCAGATTTGGCAGTTAACATGTTGACTGATGTCGTGGCCTTAGGAAATCAGGCTAATGTATAGAACAGGGCCTTAACAGTAGTAAAAGCATATTCTTAAGCCTAAACCTAACCCTAAGCCTCAGTGTAACAATTAGATTATACCTAAGCCTGAGCATAAGCGTAAAAAATTATACCTGAGCCTAAACCTAAGTGTAAGCTTAACCTAAGCAAAAATATAGTCTAAAGTTTATGCTTATTCTATTGCCGTCCGGCGAAAAAAAACGTTCCGCCCTGTTTTTTTACATGAAAACGTACAAAACAAACTAGACAATGTCAGTAGTGCTAACTAAATATAGCTTTCTTAAGCCAGTTAGGCTACTTTGAGTGTTTGGTATACATAAGCTGTATAATAATTGTTTGTTGAAAACATAATAATCATACGTTTGATATGCCGAAAAGCACAATTTTTGCCTTGTCTCGATACTTAGAACTATATTCAGAGTCGTAATGTGTAACAAACAAAACCGAAGGCGTATTGTCTATCAAAGCCAATGTATTGAACAGGAACCTAAAAGTTACAAAGTATATTCCTAAGCTGAAGCATACAAATTAGCTTACTCCTAAGCCTAACCCTAAGCCTAAGCCTTATGTTTTCGCCAGGCAGACGCCTAGTAAATAGGCTTAAGCTCTAAACTGAGAAATATGCTTAACCCTTTCACTCATAGAGTATACTATGAGCAACTAAATACAATAATGTACGAGCAATACACACACTGACAGCAGTGTTTAAAATTTATAACATATGCGCAGTGCAAAATCTCCACAAGACGTAAGAGCCTACTCAGATCGAGCGTCAAGCTCCTGTAGCTCAGTGGTCATCGTAAACGCCTCCCATCCTTTAGACATGGGATCGAATCTTACCTTGAAATTGCATCTCATATGAAGTTGAAAATATTCATGTGAGAACGGGTTAAAATCAATGGCGGATCCATGGTGGAGCCACCCCGGCCGTGCTCCCCCCAACAGCATCTCGACAAAAATTATATAGTGTCAATTGCTGGTCTACGCTGTTTATTTCTCTGTTTTATACACAATAGTATAAGCACCCTTTAAAGTTTCGAACTCACCTTTATTTGTCCCTGGAGTCATTTATGCGCTACAATTAGCGATCATAGACATTTATGGACTGTAACAAGGGTTCACGGACTCTACCCGCTTACGGACTCTTATATTAGGGATACGGACTCCTATTAATTGGGACTCAAAATGGGGACCCCCTCTCTCATTTGGGTCACTACAGTATGGGTCAAAAATAAGTTTATTACCTGTGAAGTTTTCGCCCCCCATTTTGAGATCCTGGATCCGCCACTGGTTAAAATAATGTTACACTACTAAAATGTATATTTTGGCCGCGATGTTTTGCGTCAATAGTTATAAACGGAGATTTCTAAAATAGAAGAATATTTTTAGAGCGACAATCCGTTCGATAAAAATAGAACAATGTCTTAGTAACAAATAATACCTCTTTCAGTTGGTATTATATCTTAAAATGATGACATATCAACACAACCATTCAGCATTAACTTTGTAAAATAATAAACAATCAAAATCTATGTTCCATCTGTAGGGACAGAAGAAGGCCAAGGGGGCAACCGATCCTGAGAAAATTTTAGTCTGTGGCGGATTCAGAAATTTCTGGTGGTGGGATGCACAAGTGGAAAATGCTAATATGTATGGGTGTCTGTATGTAATCGCTAATGACAAAAAGCTCAAAGTAGAGAAGAGGCAATCATTAAAGCAGATGTTGCACAATTTTCTAGCCTATGATATCTTGACTGTTACTAGGACACAGAGGTTTTATGTTCTTTTCCACGTATTTTCAAAAATTACCATATAAGTGCCATTATAGTTTACGTTTGTTTTAACCTTTAAAAAACATTACACTTAGCAGCCGGTGGGGGAATGTGTCCCCTATATCTCCTGAATCCGCCCTTGATTTTAGTCACCCTTGAAAAGTTTTGTCCCACTTGTAAGTCTTGAGCAGTTTGTCAAGCTGGCTACAGGCCTGACTTCTCCAATCCAAATTCCTCGTTTCACCTCGATCTTGGAGCAATGCCTCGGGTAAATCCTTGCCGAGTATATTCCAGTTGTTATCTGTTTTAACTGTTAATTTTGAACGCTTTTAAGCAACTCAATTCAGCCGGAAATGTATACGCGCTAAGCACTCGTTTATTTTTCTTCTAGAAACTGTAATATTCCGCTAAAAAACTGCTAACCACTAAAATATGTTTCTGTTTTAGAGATATATTTTTTAAATTTCATATTAGCTAGATTTGATATATATGATAGCTAGACTTTTGATGCAATGCAGTAGAATATAGTTTCTGTATATTTGAAGTGATAAAATGTAAGCTTATCAAGAATGCAGGAGCCACACTAATTTACCGACAGTTCTACGGCAAAGTGACCCGCCAATCCAAGTAACTAATTTGCACATCTTGGTAATTCTTGCTGATTGACCTTATTTAACCCTTTCTCACATGAATATTTTCTATTTCCCCTGAGACATACTTTTATGCTAGGATTCGAACTCAAGTGACTGGATTGGGAGGCGTATACCATCATTACTCAGCTATAGGAGCTTGACGCTCGAGCCCGAGGGGGCTCTCACGTCTTGTGGTGATTTAGTACTATGTATACGTGTTGCAATTGTTAAACACGGTGCGATATATACTATTTAACGTATATACACTGCGCTGAGTTGCCTACAGGCAACTCAATGTGAGAAGGGGTTAAATGATGGAATCAAATTAATGTAAGTCAGGAATTAATATTGTTAATAAACTTTATTTATTGCTTCATGGAAAATACATCACTGTTCTGAATTTTAGTGTCTAAATTAAAAAATATTAGGAATTTTGTGCGTAGTCTGGAATGGAATTGCAATTTCTGTTAAACCTGCGCGGGAATTGTTGTGGCTTTTGCATAAAATCGCCTTGAATTCAATATATGACATCAATCAGTTTCAAGTCCCTTTGTAACACTGCGCTTAAGGGCAACAAATTTCTCAGGATGCATGCGGTTGCTGTTCCATACTACTGAGGGTAAAACACTTACAGTGTAGGAAAATTTCCATGAGGGTTGAGCCCTACCATCTTATCGTCTTTTTACGAGCCCACTCAATTAAAACAACGAATAGAGACCAGTTTTAGATTGGTCGTTATTTTAAGTTTGTATAAATGTCTATATGAAGGAGTCACACGTCCTGTAGGTTCTAATTAAATTTCTGTATTAAATTCTGTGCGGAACCAAGACTTAGCATTTGTCAAATTGTCAACCACGTTGCATATTTAAAGCACGTGTCGTAAATTGTGTATTTAAGCCGTTGTCTTTAGCTCGCAAACACACTTGTGTTTTGTTTCTTGCTTTAAGATGGTGTCTCCAGGAGCCTTCAGTTTTGTTGTAAGTAGCTGCTTACAGCAGCCTTTGCTCTAATATTAAGAAGATTGCTTGACCCAATCTTCAGGGGATAGCTTACATATTGTACGATCCTTCTGGGAGCTGTACTGTGCTTCAGTTGTAAGCTAGAATAAACAAAGGGTTTGGGAGTTTGTAGCTGGCGTTTCCTTGCCTGGTCTTAGCCTGAGGCCTAGGCAAACCCTGAGCCTTATTCTAAGCCTGAACCTCAGCCTATTTTACACATATAATCCAATAACTATAAGTGCTGAGGGCAAATTTTGTGCGGGAATTAAGTACAAAATCTTGTTCTAAGCTAAACTGCAACATCAACGGCAGACTACTGTGCAGGCATAGTAAAATGGCTAACGAATAACGTTTTCATCTTGGGAAACGCTGTAATTACAATCGTAGAAAAGTTTTCATTTTAAGAAGGTAAATCTAAAACAGGAGATAAATTTTTTGACATCTTTTAAAAATGGAAAAGTTATATTGTATCGACTTGAAAAGCTCTTCGGTATATATATTTCTATCGTTCTCCAAATATGTGAAGTCTATTAGTTTCATAGGTAGGTATACCATCTTGGTCCCATGTACAGAACAGTGCCGGAATAGTAGTATAAGCATATTCCTAAGTCTAAGTCTAAGCGTAGGCCTGAGCCTAAGCCTAAGACTAAGCCTAAGCAAAAAATTTGGTCTAAAGCTTAAACGGACTGTATTACAGCTCCACCGGAAAACGATCCGGCTTTGTTCTATACATGGGCCCATCTTCAATAGCGTATGGCTATGAAGAAACATACGCTTAGGCCAATTTTTACATTATACATGATTGATGAATTGAGGTTGTTCTAAAGACAGCTGTGACAATTCTCAGTATGAGTAGTGAATTTGTTAGTCAAGCAGGGTACAATTATGAGCTATGTTAATAGTCGACGAGCGGCGGGCTGGCAAATTTTATGAAACGCAATTTTTACTGTATGCTTAATGCTTTATAGCTGTGCCAATTTTTAGAAGAAAAACCTGTAAATCAGGCAGCTTACCGTTTTATCGCAAAAAATTATTTGAGTGGGGCGTATGCCCTTCCCTCCCCACCTTTGTTTCCTGGATCCGCTAATTATGCTCCGCCTTTGTCTCTGTATATATACACAAGAAGATATGTCAGCACTTTCATCAAGCCAAAAACAACGCTTTTGCGCAGTGCATCAATATGATCCAAAAACTAAGTTCACAAAATGCATCAGCATTAAGTGATATTTGATTATAAATTTGTCAAATTGGTCTCTATTTGTATAAGTCGGTTGTCACGGGGGAATTACGGATTGAAACTTGAACCCCCCCCCCCTTTTAATAGTGAAGTTTTAGGAACTTTTTTCAATTTGTAAGAACCTCCACCCACCGTCACAGGTCTAAATGAACGGTAATCCGCAGTTTTGAAATAATGACTACACTGCAAAAAATGGTGAGTCAAATTGACTCTCTCCGAAATAGGCTCTACGGGACTACACAAACTGAGTCAAATTCGACTCCGCCAGAGTCAAACGTGCGATTTAGTGAGTCGAATTTGACTCTGGCGGAGCGGAATTTGACTCAGTTTGTGTAGTCCCGTAGAGCCTATTTCGGAGAGAGTCAATTTGACTCACCATTTTTTGCAGTGTACGCTTCCGCTTCCATGTATTCTAACTGCTAAAGCCTGAATAAAAATCAACCGTTACTCGCTTCTTTAAGCGGATAACCCAGCGTAAGCATGCAGCATTAGCTGGGCAGTAGTTCGATTGATCAAAATATAAAACAGGTTCAATACAATCACTTGGTGCTATACATTTTACAAGTTTAGGCACGGAAAAAACTAAAGACAGGTACCAGCTGTGTCTACCGCAATCAACAGTTATTTTAATTCAATCAAAATATTGTGCGAACTGATTTACGTTTTGAAATATTAAAACTTCACGTGTAGAACTGTTACCGTTCAATTTTTTTTGATAAAAGGTTAAATCACACATTTCTGGGAAGCCGCAAAATTAAAGCGGCTCACAACATGCAGCTAGGAAATGTTACTGTGTTTTTATTTATCCTGAAAACCTTGCTGATAATTTCACCTATAAAGTTCGTTATTTGCAGTTTCAAAATTATCTTCACATTTTTTTTTACTGGAGATGAATGCAGTATAAATTCGTATATCTCATACCTTAATTTCAAGGGCCCATGTAAAAGATCTGGGGCGGAACGTTTTTCTGTGGGACTAGAAAAGAGTTAGGGTTTAGACTGATTTTTTCTTGACTTAGGATTAGGCTTAGGCTTAGGCTTAGGAATATGCTCATTCTTACGCTTAGGCTTATGCTTAGGCGTATGCGTAGGAATATGCTTACACTGTTCCGCCCCTGTTCTTTACATTGGCCATTTCAGGAAACTATGTATCCGAAATTTTAAAGCACTCAAGTTTTTTATACTACGTTTAATTCAACAGATAGTTGCATGCAAATTGCGATCAATGTAAAGAACAGGGGCGAAACAGTAATATATAAGCATATTCGTATTAAGCCTAAGCCTAAGCCTATTAGCTTTAGTCTAAGCACAATATGAGCATATTCCTAAGGGTAAGTCTCAAGCTTAAGCTTGTTCTTTTCTAGTCCCAGAGAAAAACATTCCGCTCTTGATCCTTACATGGGCCCAAATTGCTTCCCGAAAACTTTTGTGTAAAGTTCGTTAAAAACAAGTATTATATTAAATAACAGCATAAAGTAAAAGTCCGCAACTACCCAGGGTGAGGAAAAAGAGTTGCCCCACCCTAAAAAACCTTTCCAAATCTTTGTTACCCTGCTCTCTATGTGTTCTTGCCCCATTTACTAACAGTTTTTGGTTTTGAGACAGATAAAATTGAAAAAGTATGTACTATTCAAAGCGAAACAAATTCACTCAAATCTGATACTTTACTTGTTTATATACATAGGTCCGAAAATACAAATTTACGAAACAAAATTCAACGATTCGAAAGCGAGCAATGACTGACAAAAACACACAGTGCAGATACAGTTTAAAACGCTAATAAGCAGTAATGTATATTAATCTATCACATGTGCGGTTTTCGCGTTATAACTGGGGCAGTTCGGAACACGTTTTGTTCCAAGTTGACCTGACATAAACATAAAGTTTTGCGATGTAAATAAGGGATATGACTCGTTCAAATAGCCATATGTCACATGATTGGGTGAATTTCAAATGATATTCCAAGATTCTTCAAAATATCACATGATATTAATATGCAAGACAATGTATATTTGCGTGCACTGATAAAATAGCAAAAAGTTAGATAATGTAGCATTAAATGAGAACGAATGTTAAATTAGCTTGTATTTTTGTGTTTGTGGTGAAATTTTTTCTTACATATTCCCTAGTAATCAAATTTCAAATCTTAGTATCAAACATTTTAAAGGACATTCAAACTAGTTTTACCACAAACTTGCAGACATTTCAAAACATGTCATATGATATTGACAGACAATATTGCTGTACAAACAATGAATGTAGCAGACTATGCGGATTTTTCAATTTGATAGCGGATCAACGCGCAGACAAAATGTTACCCGCTATTGTAATACGGACAAAACCTGTTTAACTCACCATTTTTTGCAGTGCAGTTGTACGTTAACCCCGCATAAACGATAATTGGGCGCTTTGGCGAAGTAGGCAATCTAGGAGCCACCTTTCCAAGTTGGAAACCTTTGTAGGAATCCACTAAATATACATTGCCAATGAAATCGTGGCTATCATCCGGTGTTCACGTTATAACTGTTGCAGCCTGGAACACGTGTTGTCCCTATTACAATAACGGGTAACATTTTGTCTACACGTGAATTCGCTGTCAAATTCCAAGAAGTTGAATTGTCTGCTTTCTTGTGACATCCATTATTTGTATTGCAATAATCATAATGATATTCGAAATTTGTCCGTCAGTATCATGACATGTTTGAAAATGTTTGCAACGTTGTGGTTTACAATTTTATCCGTTTTGCTATGCACTGGCTCCAGTCTAAACCCTGAGTATGATTCTGAAACTGACTGACAGATGTGGGGTTCACGTCATAACTGGGGCAGTCAGGTCACGTTTTGTCACATGTCGATTCGACATCAACATAAATTTTTGTTACCATTAAATGATAGTGACAGACAAAAGTTAAATAGTATGTGATATTGTTATACAAAGCGCGGGTACCCAGGTTATCTCAACATACAACTGTTCGAATGTTTACGTGACACACTCAGAGTCATTGGTGAATATCGTACGATATTCCAAATTTTAAAAGCATATATATGAAATTTAGAGCATCATATGATATTTATGTACTTTGTTCAAGACGTATCATAAAACAAAAATAAAAGGTCTTGCCAAGTTTTAAATTTTCGTGCCAAAATTTAAATTTCTCGCCATATTAGGATCGTTATTTAATTTGTCTCGTAATATCATATGATAGTAACAGAACTGGTCTGTTAGTAACATATGATATTCTGCCATAAACAAACCTAATTATGCAACTGACTTCAAACATTATTAAAATGATCATATGATATTGACAGACAATGTAGACATTATCACATGTTATTGAAATACAAAACGTGACCGATACATGATGTCAGCAGACAACCACTGTTTTTGGAATATCATATTGAGTTACATCGCATATAAAATGTTACCCAATATTTAGCACCTGACAAAACATGGAACCCCGCAAGAAGCTAACTTGTTGCAGGTCTTTTTTACTGACTTTTTCCTAAACATAGCTCAGTTAAAAAATCAGGGCTGGATGTGCGCCTGAGCGTGGTACATGTAAAAAAATTTGCGTCCAATGCTCGTATTGAGTGCAAAAAAGTTCTGTTATAAAAGTTGCTTTCTCATGTTACTTTCAGGGCCGCGCTGTTTCCCGGAGGGACTGCAATAGAGTGAACTTTCATGCGCATATGCTTTTATCTACGCTTAAAAACACGCTTAATCTGCAGCAACGGTCCTTGAAGTAACATTAGTAAAAGGTGTCATAAACTGTTCACTGCTACTCTTTCTGCACAGCTGTATCAACATCACTTTTAAACACGTAGCTAGTGATATGATGTGCTCTCCCAAAAAACTGGCAGGGAAAAACTGAAGTCATCACAATGCAAAAATATATTTTATTCGTCGATTGATTTAATTTTGATATCCAAGTGATCTGGGTTCTTTCGTTGTATATATAGCAGAATTTGTCATTGTCAGTCTAGGTAGGAACCGGGACATCAAACATTTCAACTAAGCAGCTGGAAAAGCGGGCTAGAGCGGGGATCGAACTCTCAGCATATGGATCCTTAAGCGAGCACTCTACCACTGCGCCAGGCAGCCCGCCTCTCCAACTTCATTTTTCGTCTACTATATGTGTCGACCGTATACCACAATGTGCATTGCATTTATTGCATATGCACCAGGACAAGCATGTGTACAGATGTCACCGCACCCAGCGCCTCTGAATCTTAGTAGAAGTTAGGTTATAGTAGCTGGGATCACATTTCTGGTGTGAATGTGTGAGCTTTCGGGCTGCACGGAAATTTTTGGGTCAAGATCTTGGCGGAGAGACCCCGAACGGGCTGGTGTCGGCAGACACAGCCTTGGTTCGGAAGGTTCTGAGCTGGAAAAAGCAGCCCTTGAAGTGTCGGTGCTCTGGAGAGTTGCTGCGTGGGTATGTGCACAGATTCAAAATCTGCTTAAAGTTTCAAAAAGTATAAACATTGCAGATTGGTCCTGGGTGAGCTGTGGAGGCTTCCGCAGCTCAATAGGTATAGAAAGAGTTGCAAACTATTCGTATTCAACGAATCTGAACGGGATATAAATGTTTTTAGGTCTGGATTGATTGTTTAAAAAGATGTGAATTTTACGGAAAACTGTTATGATCTGAATTTGGCTTAATTCAGATGTATATGGTGTAAAACTCTGTAAAAGGTTGTGGAAAGTGCTGAACTTGATGGAAACGGTTAGAAAACGCTATATTTCGTCTAAATTTTCGAATTCTGCGCTTATAAAAACCTATACGCAATTTCGAAAAATAAATGATAAAATTGCCGATAGCTAGCTAATAAATATAGGATTACACGATTCTTGGCTTGAAACGCGGTGTGTGACGTGTTGTTTTTACATGGATTTTCTTAATATTAGAAAATTTGAATTTTCTTGTGTTATGTATGCGTAGGAGTTGTCGGATTCAGGAAAAAGTTTTTGGTTTTCGGGCTAAGAAAACCGGTTATGCAAAATAACCGAATATTTTGGTAATTGTGACTCTGCCGAAAGAGAGAGATAGAGTATGTTATGAAATTATTCTCGATTGTGTAATTTTGAGTCGTCTTAAATTTTGAAAGTGTTTTTCGTTTTGGGCTTTGATACCCGCTACACCAATCTAGGGCATATTTTTCGTGGTAATTCTTGTTAGTCGTGTGATAATTTATCTGCTTCGCGTTGCTTAGGCTTAAGCGATCCACCCGCATGGTGGGGACCTAAGCCTAGATCCCTTTATACATAGTATTTATCACACACATTAGGTTGCACCAACTCATTTCAGACTAGTCTGTACTCAGTTTCTTAATTTCGTTCTTATTTTCCAAGTCTCGCTTTTCTGATGTCTCCGCTGGGTCGACCCGCCTTTTTCTTAGTCTCCTGAGTGCTGGTCTAGTCACCCGCGGGTCGCGCAAATACACTGCTTAGCGTGCATAAGCAATGTGGATTACGTATTTTAGCCTTGAAGTGAATTGGTGCTAATTGAATATTAAGGGTGTTTTATCGATTTAGCAAGTAGCCCGCAGTCGAAAAGGAAATAGTATCGGAAACTTTACCCAGTTGATAAGTAGTCCGTGAATATTGATATCGATTAGAATTAGCAAAGCATACGCGTTTTACCTAAATTTGCGATGGTGTGTCGATAAGTTTCAATTAGCGCGAGTCGAAATTCTTTAACAGCTCGCTCAGCCTGTTTAGCTCGCTGTCATCTAATTTTATCCGTTGTCGCCTAGCTTGGTGACAGGTGCTTTCTCTAGTCAGGTTCCATCTACCGTTGTGACGGCCTGGTTGCATCGTTGTCCATGGGCGATTCTGAGCATTAGCGGCTTGTGGCTACGCTTCGGCTTAGGGCTAATAACTAAACTTAGCCACTTTGGTTAGTTACTCTTAGACTGGGCGGAGTTGCTTTGCTCAGAGCGCACATGAGTGGCGATATAGCTCAGGCTGGGAGACCTTCATGTTGGAATCCACGTAACTCTCTCGTGTTGGTGACCTTCGGACTTACCTATCCCGGTCACGGGACACCGTAAAACTGAAAGAGAGCTATCTAATTTTCCATCATAGGTCAAAAGTTGCCGAGGATAGGCGGCCATAAAACTTTCAGACTTATATGGGGGCTACTCCGCTCTCGTATAAGATCACCACACGGGGGGGTTGCATGGCCCAATCCCGATTACATACTATCCCCGTGTATATACATAGGTTATTCGCCTCTAGTATTTAACCGATGTAAATACTGTATATAAATGATTGATTTAGGTAAATAGCGGCCGAAGTAACCAGCGATTTTCGGTAACTGTAGGGTGCGCTTTGGCAAGTAGTGCGGCTATTGCACATTAACCTAAACAAGATCAGGAGTTTTCTTTATACGTAGATCGGTTCTTTTATGTGTCACATTTATGTTTTAGTTCAAAGAGGAGAATAGACAGCGTAAGCGCAAGAAGCGGGCGGTTAGCAAACACCCCGGAGGACCACCAATGCAAGCAAAACTAACACGCACCGCTAGCACTGGTACAATCACAGAGGCGCTTACACAGCAGAGACGGGACGAATGGGCGCGAGTTTTCTACGAATCAACAGCGCCGTATTGTCATGACGATCCGGAAGCAGCCGCGGCGGCAGTCAGGGCGCAGGACGAACCGGCGATAGATCTGGCTCCGGACAGCGACATCACGGAGAAAAGAAAGTAAGTATGGGTACCTCAGGTTGTACAACTTAGGGCCGACGCTTAAGCAACTGTCCGAGGGGGGTGCTGTTATATATATGTATAATCTCTTTATTACGAGCGGCTACACAAATATGTACTGAAAATCTAATGTGTAATGCCTCCCGCTCGATATGTATGTATGTATATGGGCTACATATATGGGTATACATTATATATATAACTGTCGTGTACACGGTAGTGTATACGTTTCCCGTATATGTGGTATAACTAGTGCATATGATATATATTGGGTGTACATAGCTTTGCACACCAACGTACGGGTAATTAACGATACGGACAACAATTTTTGATTTCAGATGTCGAAATGGTTGAGTAGTTATAACCGGGACCGTTTGCACAGTCGTATCGGTTACGAAGTGTAAACGAAAACATATGCATTGCAAATAACAACATAAGCTACATATGGCTATCCCCCTAAAGAAAGGGGGATCGTTCGTCACGATCCTACAAACTACAATAATATAAGTATGGGTATTCCCCTAAAGAAAGTGGGATTGTCCACTACAATCCCAATACTCAAATACGCAATTTATTGATAAAAATTTGTGGTTGAAAACGGGCTATGCTGACAAACCGCTCCTTGATCCTACGCTCCTTTTGCTCCTGTTAAATTTAGTCATGATCTCTCTATGCGAAAAACGCATAGTAGGAGGACGATTCGTGTATGTAGAATCTGCAAGTATAGTTGGTTTTTACATTCGTTCTAGTGCAATTATCGTTAATATAGCTTTTATTAGTGATCTCATAATTTGTTTCGAGCTTCATTACTTCCCAGTATTTCCACTTAGTAGTATGGCCTCTAGTATGCGTACAAATCCATCAGTACAAGTTCCTAGCAGGTCAACGACGATAGAGCGTCCATTAGATGATCTTAATTTACCAGTAATGGAGGAGAATCCAGCCCCACCGGAGCGAACGATATCTGCAGCTCCACCGGGACAAACCGACATTGATACGGAAATATCGGAACGAACAGAGGAACAGCGTCGTGTCGTACAAGACGTTGCTCAATATACGAGTACTAATGAGTGGTTGGTCCGGGCGCCGGTAGGTACCGCGGTTCGTCGATCATCTGAGTCAGCAATTCCATTCAATATCCAGACACGCAGCCAAACACGTCGTCTGGCTGAGGGAGCAGTAGCACGAACGGCAACAACTACGCTGTTGGCAATCCCGGCACCGATGACGACAGCATTGGTGGCGCAATCAGCAATAGCGTCGAATGTGGTAGTGTCATCGATGTCGGTGGCACCACGAATAGTGAACGTATTGGAAACTGGACTAGGAGCTAGACCCAGGGTTCAAGTAACTACTGGAAACGGTACCAATTACGGTCAGTTTGGTCTGGAGCTTGAAGCTTCGCCAAGTACTGTTGCTTCACTTACTAATAACCAGCTAACTGGCATACCAGGACTAACCACTAATATGAGAGATGCTCAGTATGATGACAAAATGAGAATAATCAGGGAGCAACGGCGGGAGGCGGCGGTCCAGGCGGCTATCCTCACCGAGTGTCGTCAGTCCTTGGAAAGCTTAATGGCCCAAGTAAAAGATATGAGAAGAACACATCTACCGATTCATGAGGTTAATCAGTACGTACAAAATACGGTAAAGCAAACTCTTGCGATAGAACAGCCACTAACACGTGAAGTAGAGCAGTTGGCCGTACGGCAGTACGGCCAAGATCAATCAATAGCCCAGAATAATGCACTTGTAGCTGTAAGCGCATGTAATAGTACTCCCATACCACCTTTATCCCCACAAAACCTGATAGATACTAACGAAGTAGAATTGGAAAATCAGTTGCGTCAGGCCCCAAACCAGCCATCACCCGGAGTACCGCAATTACAGGCAATGGTAAACGATTTACAAACTCAAATACAAACATATGCAGATAATCAAAATCGTTACCGATCACAAGGCCCCGTATCCCAGGCAATTACACAGTTACCGACAAGAAATCTAGCTATAGGTTCTGCCCAACCGTTTTACTTCAATGATCAGTATCAAGATATACGTAATGGTGAACAGTATAATGCGTATGCAAGAGACACAACTCCAAGACGAACTCGGGGGCGGGGAGCACGCGGCAGCGTGTTCCCATTCGGTACTAATGCATACAATGCAAATTTCAATACGGGACCTAGAGTGAGTTACCAACCCCCACGCACATTTATACAAAATAATAATCAAATTAACCAACGGTATCCCGTATATTCACCAAGAGGGGCGTCTCGCTATTCGGCAAGCGCTCGTACACCTAATCGTCAGAATTATATGAATTGGCAAAATCAGTTACTCCGTCCACGTGCAGCTGCACTGGATAGACCTATACGGCCATGGCGAGATCAAACGGGATATCCGTCTACCAATGTACAAGATACGATTCAGGATACCACAAATTACTCAAATTTAAAGAGGAGCCATTTGACGGACATTCAAGCTTTCGGTTTTGGCTTACAAATTTTGAACGATACATGCGGACCATGGGAGTTCAAGATGATGCGCAAATGAAAATGCTATTTAGATTGCGTATGGTAAGAGAGGCGGGCCAATATTTAGCAATATTGGAACATACATACGGACCGGAGATGACATACGCACAAATAATAAAAGCATTTGAAG